>CM035153.1:41472991-41654929 GCA_020205615.1 Panax quinquefolius | reverse complement strand
GGATGCGAATAAAGCTTGGCTTAAGGATAGCTTTCCTGTGCCATTTATCCACATTTTCATTGACAATACTGCTCAATACGACATGTAATCATTTGCTGATTTCTTTACGGGGTATCATCAAATCATCACTACAAAAAAACATGTCATAGGCGACGGGGTTATTGGCGACGAAACATGTACCATCGAGAATGTGATTACTGCCGAAGGGAAAGTCGACGCTAATGGGTGTCGTTGATAATAACACTTTCCCAGGGAAAAAAAGGTGCAAAAATTTGGCGGTGGAGTGAAAACTCATTGGCGACTGCTATAGATGTCCATAGCGATGACATAACCATCATTAATGACTCACTGGCGAAGATACGAGAACGACGGGACACGTCGTCGAGAATGAGGTCTTATTTTAATCCCCCATATTCAATTTCTTTTTCCTCTCCATTTTCTTTCCCTCTCATTTCTATTCCTTCCCTCTGTTTTTCTCGCCACCACTGTGCCGTTGGTCCTCGCCGTTGGTTCTCTACCGTCTGGAATTCCCCTTTCTTCATCCCTTTTCTTTGGCCTGATACACTGTTACAATCTCCCCCCAATTTTTTGTTCCCTCTCAACTCTGGTTCTACATTTCTTATTGTTGGCTTCCATTAGTAAGTTACACTTTTTTTCATCTTAAGGTTTCATTTGTATATAAGCTCCAATTTAGTTATGTTAGGGTTTAATTTGGGTTTTTTTTTCTAAAACATATATGTATTGTTTTGGGTAGTAAGCAACTAGTATTGACCTTCTCTGCATCTCTCTCTTTTGTGTAAGTTTTTCTTTTATCTCCTCTTTTTTTTGGAGTAGTATGTATGTCAGTTCATGTATATATGTTTATTTGAAATATTTTCATGCAATATGTTTGTCAGTTCATGTTACACTTAACTAGCTTACTCTTTAAACATCATTTTGCAAGAAACCTAAAATCTATAATGGACACTTCTAGTGATTAACCGAATGTTTACCTCTTTTTTTCCCAATCCTAAAATCTATAATGTGTACCTAAATTCTGTTTCATCAATCCCATTTCTTTCATGTCAATTGTTTTGAAAATCTAAATTTTTTCTTTTTGTTGTTAAATTTTATAAGTTGGAATGCAATTTGGGGTATGTTAGGCTAGGCTTTAACACTAATATAAATCGTTTCTGTATTTGAATTATAAGACTTAGTTTCTGCAACTTAAAAGAAGTGGACTTATTAGTTCTATTCTTTTCCTTCAATTCTGCAATCCAAATATATGTAGGTAGATTGCTCAAGCTAGAATAATACTTCTATTAATCTGAAGGTTTTTACTTATTGCAGTTATGCTAGAAAAAGTTCTATGTGTGTAGAAACAGGGGTAAGCCAAATAAATCTATGTTTTGTCGGGGACTGTATGGAGAATACCATTCATTCTTAGTATTTTGCTATACATCAAATTACACCATTGATATAAATTTTTAATAGACCTTCTTGTTCGTTCCATTGTTATCTTCTCTAAATTTCTGTATTTTATTCTTGACACACTTTACATTTGTCACTTGATAGTGACAACACATTTGCATGTATGGAGAAACTATCATGTGCTCATTCTGATTCAAAATTCTTACTGTTGACATTCCTGTGCTGCAGTTGTTGCATATTATTTATTTGTTCTTAAGAAACATGCATGATTCTTCATTGTCGCTCATCATTACTACTACTTGTGCATGCCTAATGCTGAATCTGGTGTATTCTAGAACTTTATTATTCGTGAGTGTAACATAATCCATGTTTGTTTTTGATTCCTAGCAATTCAAAGAATTTTAGATGAGGTGTTCTAGTTGGAAAGTATAACACTTAATATAAAATTTCAGTCCACTTTGAAAAGTATAACATGTGTACTTTTGGTTGAGATACATCTATGTTATTGAGATACATCTATTTGAAACGAATATAATGCTTTCTCTATATAAATTACCATGTCTTTGTTTCCATTTTGTTGCTTAATTAAAATTGTAACATTGCGTTATTCTAAATATGTTCTAGAGGATTCTTTAATATGTAGTCTTTGATTTTGTATACTCATGAGAATCGATGAATTAATTTCTTTTATTATGGTTCATAATCCATTCTCAAGATAGTATTCCTTTTGTTCTAGGAAATAGTTCAATTTCATATGTGCATATTTTCATATAGTTTAGGAAGCTTAGAAACCTACTTGAGATTCACTTAGTAGAAGTGAATCTCAAATAATCCCCGTTTTGGGATTGTTCTTGTATGTTTCGATCTCACGTAGGTCGGTATTAACGAATTGAGCACGTCTTTATATTTTTTGAATTTTTGGTCAGTATATATCTCTTGATGTTCTTCGGGTGCATATTTAGACTACGATGTGTTAGTCTATTTCGTGTACTTGAAGACCATGGGAAGGTGCTGCCGAAATTTCTAAAAAATTTAAAGACGTGTTCAAGTTGTTGGCATCAGTGAGGCGACACATCCGGGAATGGGATAGAAGCCTGACCCGTTAGAGTGGGAGATGAAGTTAGGAAACTTATAAGCTTCCATATACATTAACTTAGAGACTTGATTGTGTTTGTCTAACTTTCCATATATATAGCAGACACTTGTCCAAGATGTCTGTTGATCGAAGTTGGATGGAACGTAGGATAGCCACTGATAAGAGTGGGCTTAGCTCTGAGTACCCTAGTGGGGTTGAACAGTTTCTCAATTTTGCGTTTGAGCAAGAAAGCGGCGATGAGATTAGATGTCCTTGTAAGAGGTGTATGAATGAAGTATGGAAGGAAAGGAGTGATGTCATGTGCGACTTATTTGCGTATGGGTTCAAGCAGGTTTATACTACATGGATCAATCATGGGGAAACCTGGTTGGATGAACATGAACAGAACTGGAATCTAGAGGTGATGAAACCTTTGACTGTACTAACATGATAGTCAAAGCCGCTGGTTCATACTTCCAGTGGAATACAGGCAAGGATGACATTAGCGTCGACCAAGAGCCGAATGATGGGGCTAAGGGTTTCTATTAGTTATTGCATGAAGCAGCGATGCCACTGTATGACGGGCACGAAAAGCACACCGTCTTATCTTCCGTGACTAAGTTTTTACACTTCAAGAACGAGCATGACTGTAGCGAGAGAGGTTTTAATGAACTGTTAAGTATTGTGAAGGAGTGCTTACCTGCAGGCAATAAGTTACCGAAGTCGTACTATGATGTGAAGAAAATGGTCAAAAGGCTCAATCTAGGGTATGAGAAGATTGATGCTTGTGAGAATGACTGTATGTTGTATTACGGTGATGTCAATAAAGAAAAGAGGTCATCTGATATTTGTGGTACAAGTAGATACTATGAACAAATAAGTATGAAAAAAGGGAAAAGACGCGATGTAGAAAGATCTTACGTTACTTTCCCTTTGCCCCGAGGCTTCAGCCGTTGTTCATGTCAACACATATCGCCGAGGATATGAGGTGGCACTCTACACGGGACATAGTTGAAGGTCAACTGACGCACCCGGCAGATGGGCTAGAGTGGAAATTTTTTGATAACAAACACCCCTCGTTTGCTGAAGAGGTTCGCAATGTTAGGCTTGGACGTTCTACGGATGGGTTTAATCCATTTAACGGGCCTTACACAAAGCCCTACTCAACTTGACCGGTGATTATTGTGGTGTATAACCTCCTGCCTTCGATGTACATGAAAGATCCCTATATGTTCATGCCTTTACTGATTTCGGGTGATAAGAGTCCGAGTAAAGACATCAATGTATACCTCAGGCCGTTAGTTGATGAGTTGAAGATGTTGTGGGAAAAAGGGGTTCAAACTTATGATGTATCTTTTAAGCAAAACTTTGACATGAGGGCAACTTTACTGTGGACAATAAATGACTTTCCGGCGTTTGGAATAATTAGTGGATGGTCGACTCATGGGGGCTTGTTATGTCCCATGTGCATGGGGTCAGTTAAAGCTGTGCGACTCAAACATGGGGGGAAAATGAGTTTCTTTGCAACATCCAGATAGTTTTTGCCGATTGAACATCGTTATCGACGAATGAGTAGACAATTCAATCAAAAAACAGAGAAACGTCAAGTACCTAGCCGACTTTCTGGGTCAGCAGTGTTGAGTTGGATTAGTTATTTGAAGTTTCCACCTCCAGGGAAGAATCACAGATTAGAGCGAGCTTATGGTTATGACAAGGTTCACAACTAGACACACAGATCCATGTTCTTTGACCTGCCTTATTGGGCTACACTCTGCATCCGTCATTGTTTAGATCTGATGTATACTGACAAGAACGTATTTGATAATATTTTTTTATCTGATCCTAGATGCCCTTTGGTAGAACAAAGGATAACAACAAGTCGAGGCTTGATTTGGTAGAAATGAACATTAGGGAAGATCGTGGGTTGTATCGGGAGGGTAGTAAGATGGTAACGCCTAAAAAGTGAATATACTTTGACCGAGGAGCAGTTGATATTGATATGTAATTGGATCAGTGGACTGAAGCTCCCAGATGGATATTCTTCGAATATAGCAAGGTGTTGTAAAGTCGAAGAGCTGAAGTTTTGGGGTCTTAAAAGTCATGATTGTCACATATTCATGCAGAAGTTGATCCGTGTGGCATTTTTCGACTTGTTACCAAAATGTGTGGTTGAAGCACTGATAGAGCTTTCTAATTTCTTCAGAGATCTATGCTTGACGAAGCTTCAGGTCAAAGACATAGATAAAATGGAGATGCAGATAGTGGAAATAATGTGCAAGTTAGAAATGATCTTCCTTCCATCGTTTTTGATTCAATGGAGCATTTGTCTATTCACTTGCCATACGAAGCTAAGTTTAGCGGTCCCGTATAATATAGATGGATGTATCCATTCGAGAGGTAATGACATTAATGTTTTTAATACGGTAAAATGTTCATTCTTTTTTGCTAATCTATATATCACATAGGTATATGCGACGTCTAAAGCAAAAGGTGAAGAATAGATCCCGTGTAGAGGGGTCGATTGCTAAAAGTTATGTTATGGAGGAACTTGTTAATTTCTGCTTGTTGTACTTTGAGCCGAATGTTCAGACGAAGCACAATCGCTTACGTCAGAATCAGGATGTTGCGCACAAGGAAAATGGAGAATTAACAACCTTTAGTCATCCTGTATGCCCATTCGGCGGTAAAAAAAGGCGATTCTTGACCGATAGTGAGTATGCAGTTGCCATATTGTATGCACTTGTCAAAATGAATTAAGTAGCGCCATACATTAAGTAAATAGTCATAACTATATATGTCTGGTGTAACTGTGTCAAGTTCCTTTACAAACACATTAAGTATATAACTGTACTGCAGTCAATATGATGCTGAAGTACGTGAAGCATATCCGAGTATATCGGACGGGGATTTGCAAAATTTGAGAAATAGACAATTTGTGCAATGGTTTAAAGATCATGTAAGTCTAACCTTTACAAGTTCAATGAATCTACCATCATAGATTTATTCTTATGGCATAATTAACTTTAGAATATGTTGTGTTAATGTACATTAGGTCCTCACAGATGAGTTAGCTGACAATCGGCTAAAGCTTATAGCCGATGCCCTTGAAAGATCTATAGATGCTTATACATGCTGCATTGTCAACGGTTACAGATTTAAGTGTTGCGATATTAGGGAAGTCGCTTCTGCTGATTTTGGTGTTGTGGTGAAAGGTAGCTGCTACGATAACATTTGGGATGACTGGTATGGACGATTGCTAGAAGTTTTCGTTCTCAAATATTGGGGTCATAAAGAATTAGTTTTCTTCAATTGTTATTGGTTTGATGTTGAGAATGGAGTTAAAGTAGATAAAAAATCAGGACGGGTGACTCTTAACGTTAAGTCAAAAACTAAGACTGATGAGTGGTATGGATGAGCCTTTTATTTTAGCAAGTCAAGCGACATAGGTGTACTACGCGCAGAGTGTTAAGACTCATTCAAGCCCATGACATGCTGTTATAACCACCAAAGCCTGTGGTTTTCAAGGTACAACTCCTCGTCCAGACGATGAACCTTTATAAGTCGAGTCTACTAGTGTCACACCTGCTGATGTGACACTTATTAGTGTGTCTAGTGAAGAAGAGGATGATGTTGTCGCTGTCGAAAGTGAAGACGATGTTGTTGAGGAGGTAGATATAATTGAAGAAATCGTTGAGGACAACGAAGATGGTGATGATAACGATAGTGAAGATCTACTGCTCGAAGATGACGATTCTGATATTGATGGCTTTGACGATATAAATGATTAGGAGTATGTACTCTTTGTGTCCTTTTAGTTGTATTCAAATTGAATAGTTTGTAGTAGTGCAATCATTATCTTTAACTTATATTAATCTACTAAATAAGGTGTTAGTTGTTTTAGGTTACTATTTATGCTGTATCCTTTTAGGTTACTATTTATGTTGCATTCTTTTCATTGTATCTGTATGTTATCCTCTTTGTTACTATTCACAAATATAGTATTTACGTATGTATACATACATATGAGGTGGGCAGTATATGTTATCCTCTTTTATTTGTATCTGTATGTTATCCTCTATGTTATCCCTCTTTTACTGTATGTTGCTTTCTTTTAGTTGACAGTATACATACATATGGCGCACACACCACACGATGATCATGGTGGGCGTGCAGGTCATGGGGGCCGTGGCAATTCTATGCCTGATGATCAGGCCGGATCGTCAGGTATAATTACATATTTTATTGGGATACATCTTATTATTTTTTATTTTATATTGTATTGACATTATATTCGTTTATATAAATATTGATGTATTTCACTACATAGGTGACCGACGTAGGCCTCCGCGGGGACTAACACGTGGCTTGCTAGGGAATCCCCCCCAGGCGCCACTTATATGTCGTGTTGGGACTCATAGGTAATTTCATAATCCTATATAGTATCACTATAATATAAGTATTTAGTTCTTATATATTCTTTGTAATTTGCAATGTATTAATTTCAATTATAGTATCATTGATGCCACGCCAAGGAACACGTTGCTTGAGATCTTCTACAACCGATTCTCAAGCCCGTGGATGAGGTGGGCGGATGTGGATGACCGCACACGTCAGTTGATTATTGCTGACTTTAGGGTAGGATGTCAATCATTCATATGCTAGTTTTATATTCCATTTGAATATACTGTTACCTCTTTGATTTATGTTACCTCTTAGATTTCTGTTGTCTACTAAGCTTCTTAATGTGTAATGTGTAGAGATATTATCGTTTTGAGGACGAGCAGGAAGCCCATGGCATGATTGTTCTGCACAGATACCTAGAGATGAATTGGCATAAGTGGGTCTACGACTGGAAGAAGAAGGCCCAGACGATGATGGCTGATGTATAGACACTTAAGGATGTCAGACTAGATTTCATATCTGCTACGGTGTGGGACCAGATGTGTAGCATTTGGGATGGAGGGGACTTCAAGAAGATGTCAGCACATCGTTCAGCTGCCCGACAGCAGAGTCGTCTCCCCACTTTGCTTTGGGTCTCGATCGTCTGACTGCACTCTGGGAGAGACTTGAGGTGAGTTTAAAGCATGCACCCTCCTGCTTGCAGTTTTGGTGGCACGCCCACCAAAAGAAAGGTGACGGTGGTTATATCTCACCTGAGGCAGAACGCATTGCTGTAAGTTATTTAATTCTCTTATTTAGTATGTATTTAAAATTCGGATATTCTTTTGTATTATTTCATTTTATACTTTGCGTATCATCTACTAATGTGTTTTTTTCAGCGATGGTTCGAGGATCTTGCAGTGGCCCGGAGCAGCCAGAGAGGTGACACTCCAGTAGACGAGTCTACGCGTGCGGACTGAGAGATAGAGGACCCTTGCCGCAGCTCTGGGGACCGAAGAAGGATAAAGTTGTGGGCATTCCCCATGTCCCAGCTTACACCCTAGTCCCTGCTACGAGATCTCGGCGACGCCCACCCACATGAGGTAGTGGTGCGACTGGATCGGGCGCCGACCCTTCATTATCTGACTACTTCTTTCGGCGGATCATAGAGGGGTGCATGGCGAGCAGTGTTGTGCAGTCAGGCGCACCATCACGCAAGCGGATCTATCAGCTGGCTCAGGAGGTTGTCCACTGCTCTATTGATCCTACAGCTGCCGTTGACGACCTTATGGGTGTAGTACGGGAGGAGGCCATCCTCGTGTGTGCAGTTGTCTTGGCCAACATCTTCCCACCACATATTCGACAGGTAAAACCAATTAAATTATGTATTTCCTTATTTAATTTATGTAATTTGTAATTGTATTTCTTAGATAAACTTAAGATAAAACCCTAACTTTCATTATAAAACCCCTGAACTCCATTATTAACACACACATAGCACCGCGTAGGTATTAGACAAGCGTTATAACTTACGGGACTCGATTTCGACATATGGAGACCGAGTTATCGTCCAGTTTACAAAACTCAACAACACTTAAGCAAAAAGCTGAAAAATAATCCAAAACCCGCATCGTTCGTCCGGACGCCACACAAACACACACATAGCACTGTGTAGGTATTAGACACGCATTACAACTTACGGGACTCGATTTCGACATACGAAGACCGAGTTATCGCCCAAATTGCAAAACTCAACAACACTTAGGCAAAAAGCTGAAAAAGAGCCCAAAACTTGCATCGTCCGTCCAGACGCCACCCAAACACACATATAGCACTGCGTAGGTAATAGACATGCGTTATAACTTACGGGACTCGATTCCGATATACGAAGACCGAGTTATCGCCCAGTTTGCAAAACTCGCCAATACTTAGGCAAAAAGCCGAAAAAGAGCCCAAAACTCACATCGTCCATCCGAACGCCACACAAACAAACACATAGCACCGCGTAGGTATTAGACATGTGTTACAACTTACGGGACTCGATTTTGACATACGGAGACTGAGTTATCGCCCAGATTGCAAAACTCGCCAACACTTAGGCAAAAAGACAAAAAAGAGCCCAAAACCCGCACCGGCCGTCCGAACGCCACACAAACACACACATAGCATCGCGTAGGTATTAAACACTCGTTACAACTTATGGGACTCGATTCCGAAATAAGGAGACTGAGTTATCACCAGTTTGCAAAACTCGCCAACACTTAGGCAAAAAGTCGAAAAAGAACCCAAAACCCGCATCGTCCGTTTGGACGCCACGCAAACACACAGATAGCACCGCGTAGGTATTAGACACGTATTACAACTTACAAGACTCGATTCCATCATAAGGAGATCGAGTTATCGCCTAAATTGTAAAACTCGCCAACACTTAGGTAAAAAGCCGAAAAAGAGCCCAAAACCCGCATCGGCTGTCCGAACGCCACGCAAACACACACATAACACCGCGTAGGTATTAGACATATGTTACAACTTACGGGACTCGATTCCAACATACGAAGTTCGAGTTATCGCCCAAATTGTAAAAGTCACCAATACTTAGGCAAAAAGCTGAAAAAGAGCCCAAAACCCGCATCGGCCGTCTGAACGCCACACAAATGTACACATAGCACCACGTTGGTATTAGACATGTGTTACAACTTACGGGACTCGATTCCAACATACGGAGACCGAGTTATCGCCATGTTTGCAAAACTCGCTAATACTTAGGCAAAAAGCTGAAAAAGAGCCTAAAACACGCATCGGCCATCCGGACGCCATGCAAACACACACATAACACCGCGTAGGTATTAGAAACACGTTACAACTTATGGGACTTGATTTTGACATATGAAAACCGAGTTATCGCCCAAATTGCAAAACTCAACAACACTTAGGCAAATAGCCGAAAAAGAGCCCAAAACTCGCATCGGCCGTCCGAATGCCACGCAAACACACACATAGCACCGTGTAGGTATTAGACATGGGTTACAACTTCTGGGACTCGATTTTGACATACGGAGACCGAATTATGGCCAAGTTTGCAAAACTAGCCAACACTTAGGCAAACAGCCGAAAAAGAGCTCAAAACCCGCATCGACCGTCCGAACGCAACATAAACACACACATAGCACCGTGTAGATATTAGACACGCGTTACAACTTATAGGACTAGATTCAAACATACGGCCACCGAGTTATCGTCTAATTTGCAAAACTCGCCAACACATAGGTAAAAAGCCGAAAAAGAGCCCAAAACCCGCATCATCCATCCAGATGCCACGCAAACAGACACATAGTACCGCGTAGGTATTAAACACACGTTACAACTTATGGGACTCGATTCCGACATACGAAGACCGAGTTATCGCCCAAATTGCAAAACCTAACAACACTTAGGTAAAAAGTCGAAAAAGAGCCCAAAACCCGCATCGTCCATCCCGATGCCACACAAACACACACATAGCACCGCGTAGGTATTAGACACACGTTACAACTTACGGGACTCGATTCTGACATACGGAGACCTAGTTATCGCCCAGTTTGCAAAACTCGCCAATACTTAGGCAAAAAGCCGAAAAAGAGCCCAAAACCCGTATCGTCCATCCGAACGCCACGCAAACAAAACACATAGCACCACGTGAGGTATTAGACACGACATAACTTCATTGGACTTGATTCCCACATACGGAGACCGAAAGTTATCGCCCGGATCATAAAAACTCGCCAACACTTTAGCAAAAAGCCAAAAAGAGCCCAAAACCCGTGATCTACCGTCCGAACGCCACACAAAAACACACACATAAGCGTGAGGTATTAGACACGCGTTACAACTTATGGGACTCTATTCCAAAATACGAAGATCGATTTATTGCCTAGTTTGCAAAACTCGCCAACAACAGGCAAAAAGTCGAAAAATAGCCTAAAACCCGCATCGTCTGTCCGGATGCCACACAAACACACACACAACACCGCGTAGGTATTAGACACGCGTTACATTTTATGGGACTCGATCCCAACATTCGTAGAGACCGAAGTTATCACCTAAATTGTAAAACTCATGCCAACACTTAGGTAAAAAGTGAAAAAGAGCCCAAAACCGCATCAACTTTCTAACGAGCATACGCAAACACACACATAGTACCGAGTAGGTATTAGACATGCGTTACAACTTACGGGACTCGATTCCAGCATACGGAGATTGAGTTATCACCAAAACTGTAAAACTCGCCAATACTTAGGCAAAAAGCCAAAAAAGAGCCCAAAACCCGCATCGGCCGTCCGAACGCCACGCAAATACACACATAGCACCGTGTAGGTATTAGACATGGGTTACAACTTCTGGGACTCGATTCTGACATACGGAGACCGAATTATGGCCAAGTTTGCAAAACTAGCCAACACTTAGGCAAACAGCCGAAAAAGAGCTCAAAACCCGCATCGACCGTCCGAACGCAACATAAACACACACATAGTACCGTGTAGGTATTAGACACGCGTTACAACTTATAGGACTAGATTCAAACATACGGCCACCGAGTTATCGTCCAATTTGCAAAACTCGCCAACACATAGGTAAAAAGCCAAAAAAGAGCCCAAAACCCGCATCATCCATCCATATGCCATAAACAGACACATAGTACCGCGTAGGTATTAAACACACGTTAAAACTTATGGGACTCGATTCTGACATACGAAGACCGAGTTATCGCCCAAATTGCAAAACCTAACAACATTTAGGCAAAAAGTCGAAAAAGAGCCCAAAACTCGCATCGTCCATCCCGATGCCACACAAACACACACATAGCACCGCGTAGGTATTAGACACGCGTTAGAACTTACGGGACTCGATTCCGACATACGGAGACCTAGTTATCGCCCAGTTTGCAAAACTCGCCAATACTTAGGCAAAAAGCGAAAAAGAGCCCAAAACCCGCATCGTCCATCCGAACGCCACGCAAACAAACACATAGCACCACGTAGGTATTAGACACGTATTACAACTTACTGGACTTAATTCCCACATACGGAGACCGAGTTATTGCCCAGATAGCAAAACTCGCCAACACTTAGGCAAAAAGCCGAAAAAGAGCCCAAAACCAGCATCGGCCGTCCGAACGCCACACAAACACACACATAGCACCGTGTAGGTATTAGACACGCGTTACAACTTATAGGACTCTATTCCAAAATACGAAGACCGATTTATTGCCTAGTTTGCAAAACTCGCCAACACTTAGGCAAAAAGTCGAAAAATAGCCCAAAACCCGCATCGTCTGTCCGGATGCCACAAACACACACATAGCACCGCTTAGGTATTAGAACACGCGTTACATTTTATGGGACTCGATCCCAACATTCAGAGATCGAGTTATCACCTAAATTGTAAAACTCGCCAACACTTAGGTAAAAAAGGTGAAAAGAGCCCAAACCCGCAGATCGACTTTTCCGAACGCCACGCAAACACACACATAGCACCGAGTAGGTATTAGACATGCGTTACAACTTACGGGACTCGATTCCAGCATACGGAGATCGAGTTATCACCAAAACTGTAAAACTCGCCAATATTTAGGCAAAAAGCCAAAAAAGTGCCCAAAACTCGCATCGGCCGTCCGAACGCCACACAAATACACACATAGCACCGTGTAGGTATTAGACATGGGTTACAACTTCTGGGACTCAATTCTAACATACGGAGACCGAATTATGGCCAAGTTTGCAAAACTAGCCAACACTTAGGCAAACAGCCGAAAAAGAGCTCAAAACCCGCATCGACCGTCCGAATGCAACAAAAACACAAACATAGCACCGTGTAGGTATTAGACACGCGTTACAACTTATAGGACTAGATTCAAACATACGGCCACCGAGTTATCGTCCAATTTGCAAAACTCGCCAACACATAGGTAAAAAGCCGAAAAAGAGCCCAAAACCCGCATCATCCATCCAGATGCCACGCATTAAATGTAGACACATAGTACTGCGAGGTATTAAACACTGCGTTATAACTTATGGGACTCGATTCCGACATACGAAGACCGAGTTATCGCCCAAATGGCAAAACCTAACAACATTTAGGCAAAAAGTCAAAAAAGAGCCCAAAACCCGCATCGTCCATCCCGATGCCACACAAACACACACATAGCACCGCGTAGGTATTAGACACACGTTACAACTTACGGGACTCGATTCCGACATACGGAGACCTAGTTATCGCCCAGTTTGCAAAACTCGCCAATACTTAGGCAAAAAGCCGAAAAAGAGCCCAAAACCCGCATCGTCCATCCGAACGCCACGCAAACAAACACATAGCACCACGTAGGTATTAGACACGTATTACAACTTACTGGACTTGATTCCCACATACGGAGACCGAGTTATCGCCCAGATCGCAAAACTCGCCAACACTTAGGCAAAAAGCCGAAAAAGAGCCCAAAACCCGCATCGGCCGTCCGAACGCCACACAAACACACACATAGCACCGCGTAGGTATTAGACACGCGTTACAACTTACTTGACTCTATTCCAACATACGAAGATCGATTTATTGCCCAATTTGCAAAACTCGCCAACAATTAGGCAAAAAATCGAAAAAGAGCTCAAAACTCGCATCGTCTGGTCCGGATGCCACACAAACACACACACAAAGACCGCTTAGGTATTAGACACAGCGTTACATTTTATGGGACTCGATCCCAACATTCAGAGACCGAAGTTATCACCTAAATTGTAAAACTCGCCAACACTTAGGTAAAAAAGTGAAAAAGAGCCCAAACCCCATCGATTTCTTTAACGGCGCAACACACACATAGCACCGAGTAGGTATTAGACATGCGTTACAACTTACGGGACTCGATTCCAAAGATACGAGATCGAAAGTTATCACCAAAACTGTCAAAACTCGCCAACACTTAAGCAAAAAGCCAAAAAAGAGCCCAAAACCCGCATCGGCCGTCCGAACGCCACGCAAATACACACATAGCACCGTGTAGGTATTAGACATGGGTTACAACTTCTGGGACTCGATTCTGACATACGGAGACCGAATTATGGCCAAGTTTGCAAAACTAGCCAACACTTAGGCAAAAAACAAAGAAAAAGAGCTCAAACCCGTGATCGACCGATCAGTCCGAACGCAACATAAACACACACATAGTACCGTGTAGGTATTAGACACGCGTTACAACTTATAGGACTAGATTCAAACATACGGCCACCGAGTTATCGTCCAATTTGCAAAACTCGCCAACACATAGGTAAAAAGCCAAAAAAGAGCCCAAAACCCGCATCATCCATCCATATGCCATGCAAACAGACACATAGTACCGCGTAGGTATTAAACACACGTTAAAACTTATGGGACTCGATTCTGACATACGAAGACCGAGTTATCGCCCAAATTGCAAAACCTAACAACATTTAGGCAAAAAGTCGAAAAAGAGCCCAAAACTCGCATCGTCCATCCCGATGCCACACAAACACACACATAGCACCGCCAGAGGTATTGTATTGAACACGTTAAAACTTATGGGACTCGATTCCGACATACGGAGACCGAGTTATCGCCTAGTTTGCAAAACTCGCCAATACTTTGGTAAAAAGCTAAAAAAGAGCCCAAAACCAGCATCGTCCGTCCGAACGCCACGCAAACAAACAAACACATAGCACCACGAGGTATTAGACACGACATAACTTCATCGGACTTAATTCCCACATACGGAGACCGAGTTATTGCCCAGATAGCAAAACTCGCCAACACTTAGGCAAAAAGCCGAAAAAGAGCCCAAAACCAGCATCGGCCGTCCGAACGCCACACAAACACACACATAGCACCGTGTAGGTATTAGACACGCGTTACAACTTATAGGACTCTATTCCAAAATACGAAGACCGATTTATTGCTTAGTTTGCAAAACTCGCCAACACTTAGGCAAAAAGTCGAAAAATAGCCCAAAACCCGCATCGTCCGTCCGGATGCCACACAAACACACACATAGCACCGCTTAGGTATTAGACACGCGTTACATTTTATGGGACTCGATCCCAACATTCAGAGACTGAGTTATCACCTAAATTGTAAAACTCGCCAACACTTAGGTAAAAAGCTGAAAAAGAGCCCAAAACCCGCATCGACTTTCCGAACGCCACGCAAACACACACATAGCACCGAGTAGGTATTAGACATGCGTTACAACTTACGGGACTCGATTCCAGCATACGGAGATCGAGTTATCACCAAAACTGTAAAACTCGCCAATATTTAGGCAAAAAGCCAAAAAAGTGCCCAAAACTCGCATCGACCGTCCGAACGCCACACAAATACACACATAGCACCGTGTAGGTATTAGACATGGGTTACAACTTCTGGGACTCAATTCTAACATACGGAGACCGAATTATGGCCAAGTTTGCAAAACTAGCCAACACTTAGGCAAACAGCCGAAAAAGAGCTCAAAACCCGCATCGACCGTCCGAATGCAACAAAAACACAAACATAGCACCGTGTAGGTATTAGACACGCGTTACAACTTATAGGACTAGATTCAAACATACGGCCACCGAGTTATCGTCCAATTTGCAAAACTCGCCAACACATAGGTAAAAAGCCGAAAAAGAGCCCAAAACCCGCATCATCCATCCAGATGCCATTAAAGCGGTATACATAGTACCGCGTGAGGTATTAAACACACGCGTTATAACTTATGGGACTCGATTCGACATACGAAGACCGAGTTATCGCCCAAATGGCAAAACCTAACAACATTTAGGCAAAAAGTCAAAAAAGAGCCCAAAACCCGCATCGTCCATCCCGATGCCACACAAACACACACATAGCACCGCGTAGGTATTAGACACACGTTACAACTTACGGGACTCGATTCCGACATACGGAGACCTAGTTATCGCGCCGGCTTTGCAAAACTCGCCAATACTTAGCAAAAAGCGAAAAAGAGCCCAAAACCCGTGATCGTCCATCCGAACGCCACGCAAACAAAAACACATAGCACCACGTAGGTATTAGACACGACATACAACTTCATCGGACTTGATTCCACATACGGAGACCGAAAGTTATCGCCCGGATCGCAAAAAACTCGCCAACACTTAGGCAAAAAGCCGAAAAAGAGCCCAAAACCCAGACCGGTGGTCCGAACGCATACACAAACACACACATAGCACCGCCAGAGGTATAAGACACGCAGCGTTACGACTTATGGGACTCTATTCCAAAATACGAAGACCGATTTATTGCCTAGTTTGCAAAACTCGCCAACACTTAGGCAAAAAGTCGAAAAAATAGCCCAAAACCCGCATCGTCCGTCCGGATGCCACACACAAACACACACATGCTTACCGCTTAAGGTATTGACACGCGTTACATTTTATGGGACTCGATCCCAACATTCAGAGACCGAAGTTATCACCTAAATTGTAAAACTCGCCAACACTTAGGTAAAAAGTGAAAAAAGAGCCCAAAACCGCGATCGACTTTCTCTCAACGCCTCGCAAATACACACACATAGCAACCGAAAGTAGGTATTAGAGCATGCGTTATAACTTACGGGACTCGATTCCAAAGATACGGAGATCGAAAGTTATCAACAAAATCGTAAAACTCGCCAATACTTAGGCAAAAAGCCAAAAAGAGCCCAAAACCCGCATCGGTCCGTCATTCAACGCACCTTGAAATACACACATAGCACCGCATAGGTATTAGACATGCATTATAACTTACGGACTCAATTCTAATATACTTGAGACCGAAAGTTATCTTATAGTTTGCAAAACTCACAACACTTTAGCAAAAAGCCAAAAATATCCTAAAACACGATTGGTCAGTCAAGAACACCATGCAAACACACACATAGCAACCAAGATAGGTATTGAGACAGCGTTACAACTTATAGGACTAGATTCAAACATATGGCCACCGAGTTATCGTCCAATTTGCAAAACTCGCCAACACATAGGTAAAAAGCCGAAAAAGAGCCCAAAACCCGCATCATCCATCCAGATGCCACGCAAACAGACACATAGTACCGCGTAGGTATTAAACACACGTTACAACTTATGGGACTCGATTCCGACATACGAAGACCGAGTTATCGTCCAAATTGCAAAACCTAACAACACTTAGGCAAAAAGTCAAAAAAGAGCGCAAAACCCGCATTGTCCATCCCGATGCCACACAAACACACACATAGCACCACGCAGGTATTAGACACACGTTACAACTTACGGGACTCGATTCTGACATACGGAGACCTAGTTATCGCCCCGTTTGCAAAACTCGCCAATACTTAGGCAAAAAGCCGAAAAAGAGCCCCAAAACCCCAGATCGTCCATCCGAACGCCACGCAAACAAACACATAGCACCACGTAGGTATTAGACACGTATTACAACTTACTGGACTTGATTCCCTCATACAGAGACCGAGTTATCGCCCAGATCGCAAAACTTGCCAACACTTAGGCAAAAAGCCGAAAAAGAGCCCAAAACCCGCATCGGCCGTCCGAATGCCACACAAACACACACATAGCACCGCGTAGGTATTAGACACGCGTTACAACTTATGGGACTCTATTCCAAAATACGAAGACCGATTTATTGCCTAGTTTGCAAAACTCGCCAACACTTAGGCAAAAAGTCAAAAAATAGCCCAAAACCCGCATCGTCCGTCCGGATGCCACACAAACACACACACAGCACCGCTTAGGTATTAGACACGCGTTACATTTTATGGGACTCGATCCCAACATTCAGAGACTGAGTTATCACCTAAATTGTAAAACTCGCCAACACTTAGGTAAAAAGCTGAAAAAGAGCCCAAAACCCGCATCGACTTTCCGAACGCCACGCAAACACACACATAGCAACCGAGTAGGTATTAGATACATGCGTTACAACTTACGGACTCGATTCCAAAGATACGAGATCGAAAGTTATCACCAAATCAAAACTCTCGCAATACTTAGGCAAAAAGCCAAAAAGAGCCCAAAACTCAGATCGGCCGTCCGAACGCCACGCAAAATACACACATAGCACCGTAGGTATTAGACATGGGTTACAACTTCGGGACTCGATTCGACATACGGAGACCGAATTATGGCAAGTTTGCAAAACTAGCCAACACTTAAGCAAACAGCTAAAAAAGAGCTCAAAACCCGCATCGACCGTCCGAACGCAACATAAACACACACATAGTACCGTGTAGGTATTAGACACGCGTTACAACTTATAGGACTAGATTCAAACATACGGCCACCGAGTTATCGTCCAATTTGCAAAACTCGCCAACACATAGGTAAAAAGCCGAAAAAGAGCCCAAAACCCGCATCATCCATCCAGATGCCACGCAAACAGACACATAGTACCGCGTAGGTATTAAACACACGTTAAAACTTATGGGACTCGATTTCGACATACGAAGACCGAGTTATCGCCCAAATTGCAAAACCTAACAACATTTAGGCAAAAAAGAAAAAGAGCCCAAAACCCGCGATCGTCCATCCCGGTACACACAAACACACACATAGCACCGAGTAGGTATTAGATACACGTTACAACTTACGGGACTCGATTCCGACATACGGAGACCTAGTTATCGCCCAGTTTGCAAAACTCGCCAATACTTAGGCAAAAAGCCGAAAAAGAGCCCAAAACCCGCATCGTCCATCCGAACGCCACGCAAACAAACACATAGCACCACGTAGGTATTAGACACGTATTACAACTTACTGGACTTGATTCCCATATATGGAGACCGAGTTATTGCCCAGATAGCAAAACTCGCCAACACTTAGGCAAAAAGCCGAAAAAGAGCCCAAAACCATTATCGGCCGTCCGAACGCCACACAAACACACACATAGCACCGCGTAGGTATTAGACACGCGTTACAACTTATAGGACTCTATTCCAAAATACGAAGACCGATTTATTGCCTAGTTTGCAAAACTCGCCAACACTTAGGCAAAAATTCGAAAAATAGCCCAAAACCCGCATCGTCTGTCCGGATGCCACACAAACACACACATAGCACCGCTTAGGTATTAGACACGCGTTACATTTTATGGGACTCGATCCCAACATTCAGAGACTGAGTTATCACCTAAATTGTAAAACTCGCCAACACTTAGGTAAAAAGTGAAAAAGAGCCCAAAACCCAGATCGACTTCCGAACGCCACACAAACACACACATAGCAACCAAGTAGGTATTAGACATGCGTTACAACTTACGGGACTCGATTCCAGCATACGGAGATCGAGTTATCACCAAAACTGTAAAACTCGCCAATATTTAGGCAAAAAGCCAAAAAAGTGCCCAAAACTCGCATCGACCGTCCGAACGCCACACAAATACACACATAGCACCGTGTAGGTATTAGACATGGGTTACAACTTCTGGGACTCAATTCTAACATACGGAGACCGAATTATGGCCAAGTTTGCAAAACTAGCCAACACTTAGGCAAACAGCCGAAAAAGAGCTCAAAACCCGCATCGACCGTCCGAATGCAACAAAAACACAAACATAGCACCGTGTAGGTATTAGACACGCGTTACAACTTATAGGACTAGATTCAAACATACGGCCACCGAGTTATCGTCCAATTTGCAAAACTCGCCAACACATAGGTAAAAAGCCGAAAAAGAGCCCAAAACCCGCATCATCCATCCAGATGCCACGCAAACAGACACATAGTACCGCGTAGGTATTAAACACACGTTACAACTTATGGGACTCGATTCCGACATACGAAGACCGAGTTATCGCCCAAATGGCAAAACCTAACAACATTTAGGCAAAAAGTCAAAAAAGAGCCCAAAACCCGCATCGTCCATCCCGATGCCACACAAACACACACATAGCACCGCGTAGGTATTAGACACACGTTAAAACTTACGGGACTCGATTCCGACATACGGAGACCGAGTTATCGCCCAGTTTGCAAAACTCGCCAATACTTAGGCAAAAAGCCGAAAAAGAGCCCAAAACCCGCATCGTCCATCCGAACGCCACGCAAACAAACACATAGCACCACGTAGGTATTAGACACGTATTACAACTTACTGGACTTGATTCCCACATACGGAGACCGAGTTATCGCCCAGATCGCAAAACTCGCCAACACTTAGGCAAAAAGCCGAAAAAGAGCCCAAAACCCGCATCGGCCGTCCGAACGCCACACAAACACACACATAGCACCGCGTAGGTATAAGACACGCGTTACGACTTATGGGACTCTATTCCAAAATACGAAGACCGATTTATTGCCTAGTTTGCAAAACTCGCCAACACTTAGGCAAAAAGTCGAAAAATAGCCCAAAACCCGCATCATCCGTCCGGATGCCACACAAACACACACATAGCACCGCTAAGGTATTAGACACGCGTTACATTTTATGGGACTCGATCCCAACATTCAGAGACTGAGTTATCACCTAAATTGTAAAACTCGCCAACACACTTAGGTAAAAGTCAAAAAGAGCCCAAAACCCGCATCGACTTTCTGAACGTCTCGCAAATACACACATAGCACCGAGTAGGTATTAGACATGCGTTACAACTTACGGGACTCGATTCCAGCATACGGAGATCGAGTTATCAACAAAACTGTAAAACTCGCCAATACTTAGGCAAAAAGCCAAAAAAGAGCCCAAAACCCGCATCGGCCGTCCGAACGCCACGCAAATACACACATAGCACCGCATAGGTATTAGACATGCATTACAACTTACGGGACTCAATTCTAATATACGGAGACCGAGTTATCTTATAGTTTGCAAAACTCGTCAACACTTAGGCAAAAAGCCAAAAAATATCCTAAAACACGCATTGGCCGTCCGAACACCATGCAAACACACACATAGCACCGCATAGGTATTAGACACGCGTTACAACTTATAGGACTAGATTCAAACATATGGCCACCGAGTTATCGTCCAATTTGCAAAACTCGCCAACACATAGGTAAAAAGCCGAAAAAGAGCCCAAAACCCGCATCATCCATCCAGATGCCACGCAAATAGACACATAGTACCGCGTAGGTATTAAACACACGTTACAACTTATGGGACTCGATTCCGACATACGAAGACCGAGTTATCGTCCAAATTGCAAAACCTAACAACACTTAGGCAAAAAGTCAAAAAAGAGCGCAAAACCCGCATTGTCCATCCCGATGCCACACAAACACACACATAGCACCACGCAGGTATTAGACACACGTTACAACTTACGGGACTCGATTCTGACATACGGAGACCTAGTTATCGCCCCGTTTGCAAAACTCGCCAATACTTAGGCAAAAAGCCGAAAAAGAGCCCAAAACCCGCATCGTCCATCCGAACGCCACGCAAACAAACACATAGCACCACGTAGGTATTAGACACGTATTACAACTTACTGGACTTGATTCCCTCATACAGAGACCGAGTTATCGCCCAGATCGCAAAACTTGCCAACACTTAGGCAAAAAGCCGAAAAAGAGCCCAAAACCCGCATCGGCCGTCCGAATGCCACACAAACACACACATAGCACCGCGTAGGTATTAGACACGCGTTACAACTTATGGGACTCTATTCCAAAATACGAAGACCGATTTATTGCCTAGTTTGCAAAACTCGCCAACACTTAGGCAAAAAGTCGAAAAATAGCCCAAAACCCGCATCGTCCGTCCGGATGCCACACAAACACACACACAGCACCGCTTAGGTATTGAAGACAGCGTTACATTTTATGGGACTCGATCCCAACATTCAGAGACTGAGTTATCACCTAAATTGTAAAACTCGCCAACACTTAGGTAAAAAGCTGAAAAAGAGCCCAAAACCCGCATCGACTTTCCGAACGCCACGCAAACACACACATAGCACCGAGTAGGTATTAGACATGCGTTACAACTTACGGGACTCGATTCCAGCATACGTAGATCGAGTTATCACCAAAACTGTAAAACTCGCCAATACTTAGGCAAAAAGCCAAAAAAGAGCCCAAAACCAGACGGCCGTCATCCGAACGCCACATAAATACACACATAGCACCGTAGTAGGTATTAGACATGGGTTACAACTTCGGGACTCGATTCGACATACGGAGATCAATTATGGCCAAGTTTGCAAAACTAGCCAACACTTCAGCAAACAAAATGAAAAAGAGCTCAAAACCCGTGATCGACCGTCTCAACGCAACATAAACACACACATAGTACCGTGTAGGTATTAGACACGCGTTACAACTTATAGGACTAGATTCAAACATACGGCCACCGAGTTATCGTCCAATTTGCAAAACTCGCCAACACATAGGTAAAAAGCCGAAAAAGAGCCCAAAACCCGCATCATCCATCCAGATGCCACGCAAACAGACACATAGTACCGCGTAGGTATTAAACACACGTTAAAACTTATGGGACTCGATTTCGACATACGAAGACCGAGTTATCGCCCAAATTGCAAAACCTAACAACATTTAGGCAAAAAGTCGAAAAAGAGCCCAAAACCCGCATCGTCCATCCCGGTGCCACACAAACACACACATAGCACCGCGTAGGTATTAGACACACGTTACAACTTACGGGACTCGATTCCGACATACGGAGACCTAGTTATCGCCCAGTTTGCAAAACTCGCCAATACTTAGGCAAAAAGTCGAAAAAGAGCCCAAAACCCGCATCGTCCATCCGAACGCCACGCAAACAAACACATAGCACCACGTAGGTATTAGACACGTATTACAACTTACTGGACTTGATTCCCATATATGGAGACCGAGTTATTGCCCAGATAGCAAAACTCGCCAACACTTAGGCAAAAAGCCGAAAAAGAGCCCAAAACCATTATCTACCAGTCCAACGCCACACAAACACACACATAGCACCGCCAGAGGTATTGAACACGTTACAACTTATAGGACTCTATTCCAAAATACGAAGATCGATTTATTGCCTAGTTTGCAAAACTCGCCAACACTTAGGCAGGCAAAATTCGAAAAATAGCCTAAAACCCGCATAAATCCGTGGGATGCCACACAAACACACACATAGCACCGCTTAGGTATTAGACACGCGTTACATTTTATGGGACTCGATCCCAACATTCAGAGACTGAGTTATCACCTAAATTGTAAAACTCGCCAACACTTAGGTAAAAAGCTGAAAAAGAGCCCAAAACCCGCATCGACTTTCCGAACGCCACACAAACACACACATAGCACCGAGTAGGTATTAGACATGCGTTACAACTTACGGGACTCGATTCCAGCATACGGAGATCGAGTTATCACCAAAACTGTAAAACTCGCCAATATTTAGGCAAAAAGCCAAAAAGTGCCCAAAACTCAGATCGACCGTCTCAACGCCACACAAATACACACACATAAAGCACCGTGTAGGTATTAGACATGGGTTACAACTTCTGGGACTCAATTCTAACATACGGAGACCGAATTATGGCCAAGTTTGCAAAACTAGCCAACACTTAGGCAAACAGCCGAAAAAGAGCTCAAAACCCGCATCGACCGTCCGAACGCAACATAAACACACACATAGCACCGTGTAGGTATTAGACACGCGTTACAACTTATAGGACTAGATTCAAACATACGGCCACCGAAAGTTATCGTCAATTTGCAAAACTCGCCAACACATAGGTAAAAAGCGAAAAAGAGCCCAAAACCCGCGATCATCCATCCAGATGCCACATAAATGCATACATAGTACCGCGTGAGGTATTAAACACACGTTATAACTTATGGGACTCGATTCCGACATACGAAGACCGAGTTATCGCCCAAATTGCAAAACCTAACAACATTTAGGCAAAAAGTCGAAAAAGAGCCCAAAACCCGCATCGTCCATCCCGATGCCACACAAACACACACATAGCACCGCTTAGGTATTAGACACACGTTAAAACTTACGGGACTCGATTCCGACATACGGAGACCTAGTTATCGCCCAGTTTGCAAAACTCGCCAATATTTAGGCAAAAAGCCGAAAAAGAGCCCAAAACCCGCATCGTCCATCCGAACGCCACGCAATCAAACACATAGCACCACGTAGGTATTAGACACGTATTACAATTTACTGGACTTGATTCCCACATACGGAGACCGAGTTATCGCCCAGATCACAAAACTCGCCAACACTTAGGCAAAAAGCCGAAAAAGAGCCCAAAACCCAGACGGTAGTCCGAACGCCATACCTGAACACACACATAGCACCGCGTAGGTATAAGACACGCGTTACGACTTATGGGACTCTATTCCAAAATACGAAGACCGATTTATTGCCTAGTTTGCAAAACTCGCCAACACTTAGGCAAAAAGTCGAAAAATAGCCCAAAACCCGCATCGTCCATCCGGATGCCACACAAACACACACATAGCACCGCTAAGGTATTAGACACGCGTTACATTTTATGGGACTCGATCCCAACATTCAGAGACTGAGTTATCACCTAAATTGTAAAACTCGCCAACACTTAGGTAAAAAGCTGAAAAAGAGCCCAAAACCCGCATCGACTTTCTGAACGTCTCGCAAATACACACATAGCACCGAGTAGGTATTAGACATGCGTTACAACTTACGGGACTCGATTCCAGCATACGGAGATCGAGTTATCACCAAAACTGTAAAACTCGCCAATACTTAGGCAAAAAGCCAAAAAAGAGCCCAAAACCCGCATCGGCCGTCCGAACGCCACGCAAATACACACATAGCACCGCGTAGGTATTAGACATGCATTACAACTTACGGGACTCAATTCTAATATACGGAGACCGAGTTATCTTATAGTTTGCAAAACTCACAACACTTAGGCAAAAAGCCAAAAATATCCCAAAACACGCATTGTCAGTCAAGAACACCATGCAAAACACACACAAGACCGCTGTAGGTATTAGACACGCGTTCTAACTTATAAGACTAGATTCAAACATATGGCCCCGAAGTTATCGTCCAATTTGCAAAACTCGCCAACACATGGGTAAAAAGTCGAAAAAGAGCCCAAAACCCGCATCATCCATCCAGATGCCACGTTAAATGCAGCATACATAGTACCGGCGAGGTATTAAACACACGTTATAACTTATGGGACTCGATTCCAGGCATACGAAGACCGAGTTATCGTCCAAATTGCAAAACCTAACAACACTTAGGCAAAAAGTCAAAAAAGAGCGCAAAACCCGCATTGTCCATCCCGATGCCACACAAACACACACATAGTACCACGTAGGTATTAGACACACGTTACAACTTACGGGACTCGATTCCGACATACGGAGACCTAGTTATCACCCAGTTTGCAAAACTCGTCAATACTTAGGCAAAAAGCCGAAAAAGAGCCCAAAACCCGCATCGTCCATTCGAACGCCACGCAAACAAACACATAGCACCACGTAGGTATTAGACACGTATTACAACTTACTGGACTTGATTTCCACATACGGAGACCGAGTTATCGCCCAGATCACAAAACTCGCCAACACTTAGGCAAAAAGCCGAAAAAGAGCCCAAAACCAGATCTACCAGTCCAACGCATACACAAACACACACATAGCACCGCGTAGGTAGGTATTAGACAGCGTTACATAACTTATGGGACTCTATTCCAAAATACGAAGACCGATTTATTGCCTAGTTTGCAAAACTTGCCAACACTTAGGCAAAAAGTCAAAAAATAACCCAAAACCCGCATCGTCCGTCCGGATGCCACACAAACACACACATAGCACCGCTTAGGTATTAGACACGCGTTACATTTTATGGGACTCGATCCCAACATTCAGAGACTGAGTTATCACCTAAATTGTAAAACTCGCCAACACTTAGGTAAAAAGGTGAAAAAGAGCCCAAAACCCGCATCGACTTTCCGAACGCCATGCAAACACACACATAGCACCGAGTAGGTATTAGACATGCGTTATAACTTACGGGACTCAATTCTAGCATACAGAGATCGAGTTATCACCAAAACTGTAAAACTCGCCAATACTTAGGCAAAAAGCCAAAAAAGAGCCCAAAACCCACATCGGCCATCCGAACGCCACGCAAATACACACATAGCACCGTGTAGGTATTAGACATGCATTACAACTTACGGGACTGAATTCTAATATACGGAGACCGAGTTATCTCCTAGTTTGCAAAACTCGCCAACACTTAGGCAAAAAGCCAAAAAATATCCCGAAACACGCATCGGCCGTCCGAACACCATGCAAACACACACATAGCACCGCGTAGGTATTAGAAATGCGTTACAACTTATGGGACTCAATTCTGACATACGGAGACTGAGTTATCGCCCAAATTGCAAAACTCAACAACATTTAGGCAAAAAGCCAACAAAGAGCCCAAAACCCGCATCGGCTGCCCGAATGCCATGCAAACACACACATAGAACCGCGTAGGTATTAGACATGGGTTACAACTTATGGGACTCGATTCTGACATATGGAGATCGAGTTATCGCCCAGTTTGTAAAACTCGCCAACACTTAGGCAAACAGCCGAAAAAGAGCTCAAAACCCGCATCGGCCGTCCGAACGCCAAGAAAACATACACATAGCACCACGTAGATATTATACATGTGTTACAACTTATGGGACTCAATTCTGACATACGGAGACCGAGTTATCGCCCAGTTTGCAAAGCTCGCCAACACTTAGGCAAAAAGCCGAAAAAGAGTCCAAAACCCGCATTGGCAGTTCGAACACCACGCAAACACACACATAGCACTGTGTAGGTATTAGACACCCATTACAACTTACGGGACTCAATTCCAATACACGGAGACTGAGTTATCGCCAAATTTGCAAAACTTGCCAACACATAGGTAAAAAGCCGAAAAAGAGCCCAAAACTCGCATTGGCCGTACGAACCCCATGCAAACACACATATAGCACCGCGTAGGTATTAGACAAGTGTTACAACTTACGGGACTTGATTCCGACATACAAAGACTAAGTTATCGCCCAGTTTGCAAAACCTGCCAACACTTAGGCAAAAAGCCGAAAAAGAGCCCAAAACCCTCATCGATCGTCCGAATGCCACGCAAACACACACATAACACCGCGTAGGTATTACATATGTATTACAACTTACGGGACTCGATTCCGACATACGGAGACCGAGTTATCACCCAAATTGCAAAACTCAACAACACTTAGGCAAAAAGCAGAAAAAGAACCCAAAACCCGCATCGGCTGTCCGAACACCACGCAAACACACACATAGCACCACGTAGGTATTAGAAACGGGTTACAACTTATGGGACTTGATTTTGACATACGGAGACCGAGTTATTGCCCAGTTTACAAAACTCGCCAATATTTAGGCAAAAAGCTGAAAAAGAGCCCAAAACCCGCATCGGCCGTCCGAACGCCACATAAACACACACATAGCACCGCATAGGTATTAGACATATATTACAACTTACGGAACTAGATTCTGACATACGGTGACCGAGTTATCGCCTAGTTTGCAAAACTTACTAACACTTAGGCAAAAAGCCGAAAAAGAGCCCAAAATCCGCATCGGCCGTCCTAACGCCACACAACCACACACATAGCACTGCGTAGGTATTAGACATACGTTACAACTTACGGGACTCGATTCCGACATACGTAGACCGAGTTGTCGCCCAGTTTGCAAAACTCGCCAACACTTAGGCAAAAAGCCGAAAAAGAGCCCAAAACCCGCATCGGCCGTCCGAACGCCACGCAAACACACACATAGCACCGCGTAGGTATTAGACACATGTTACAAATTACGGGACTCAATTCTGACATTTGGAGACCGAGTTATTGCCTAGTTTGCAAAACTCGCCAACACTTAGGCAAAAAGCCGAAAAAGAGCCCAAAACCCGCATCGGCCGTCAGAACTCCACGCAAACACACATATAACACCGCGTAGGTATTAGACACGCATTAAAACTTACAGGACTCGATTCTGACATACGGAGATCGAGTTATCACCCAAATTATAAAACTCGCCAACACTTATAGAACACAAACTAAAATAATTTAAATATGCTCTATTTTGGACTTCGTTATTACTATTTTAATTTTGTAGGGTCTTGTTGATGAGACTCGCGGGGGTGGAGATTACGGCATAGGCGATGCCCGTGGATAAGATGGTGATGATCGCCAGGCTGATGATGATGAGACTATGGAGGATGGGACCGGCGATGGGACCGGAGGTGGGACCGGTGATGGGTCCAAAGGTGATGACACAGAGATTCATGATCTTGGGCAGTAGTTAGTTTATATTTATATTTTGACTTTTATGTATGTATTTAGCTTTTGAGTTGTACAGACTTGAGTTTGGTATCTAATTATATTGATTGTTGATAGTAAAAGATATGATTGTTATTGATATGCGTACATTGTCATTATTTATTTTTCTTTAGTTTATAACATGTACAATGTATATGTAAATGAATAGGGGAATTTTGCAATTTTAATAAATATTTTTTTAAAGTGGGTCATTGGCAACTGGGGCATTGGCGACGGGGTTCCGTCGGTAATGACCTATAGCGACGAATCCAAAATTATATTAAATAAAGGTCATTGGCGACGAGGTATACACTCATTGGCGACAGCGATGCCGTCGGCAATGACTGAATTATTAAAATTAAAGTATGGTTATTACCGACGGTCAGTCGATGGGCCGCGCTAATGACATCGCAACACAATTCACCTGGCCAAGAATGACCTCGTCGACAATGACATAATTCCTGACGGCGAGCGACGGGAGCCAGGGGCGACGACCTGAGGGGCGACAACATACCTCGTCGCCAATGACCTCATTACCGACGGTAATAGGGTCATTGGCGATGGCATAGCCCATCGATAATGATTAATTTTTTTGTAGTGCATGGTTGTTGAAGAAGACTGTGAAAAAACTGCATTCATCACGCCTTGAGGAACCTTTTGTTATAAACTATTATCATTCTGCCTCATTAATGCCAGAGTAACATATCAGCGAGTTATAATGGCTCTTTTTCATGACTTAATGCACAAAGAGATAGAGATATATGTGGATGACATCATTGTCAAATCCCGAAGGGAAGAAGACCACTTAGACCATCTTAGAAAGCTTTTTAACAGGTTACGTAGGTACAACTTAAAGTTGAATCCAGCCAAGTACACCTTTGGCGTTAAATCAGGCAAGTTGCTAGGTTTCCTAGTCAGCTACAAGGGATTGAGCTGGATCCCACCAAAATCCAGGCCATCAAGGAAATGCGCATTCCTTAGACAGAGAAGGAAATACGGGGATTTTTGGAAGAATCAACTTCATTAGCAGGTTTATTTCTCAACTCACAGCAACCTGTGAGCCTATCTTCAAGCTGTTAAGGAAGAACTCCTCCATGAAATGGAACGACGAGTGTCAAAAAGCCTCCCTTATAATCAAAGAGCAACTGGTTAATGCTCCTGTTTTGGTACCACCCAGGGATGATGTTCCCCTGTTCATGTACCTGTCCATTAATGACAATGCCATGAGCTGCATGCTGGGACAAAAAGACGATAGAGGCCAAGAACAAGCTATCTACTTCCTCATCAAAAGATTCAGTAGCAGTGAACATAAGTACACACTGATTGAGAAGACTTGTTGTGCTTTAGCATGGGCTTCCATTAGGATACAACATTACATCCATGGTCATGCAACCCATCTCATATCCCGCATGGATCCTCTCAAGTACGTGTTCAGTAAACCCATATTGAGTTATCGGCTGTACAGATGGCAGTTGATCCTATAATAATTTGACATCGTCTACGTGCGCAAAAGTCTATTAAAGGACAAGGAATTGCGGCTCAACTGGCCATCGTACCTGTAAGGGATTTCAAACCCTTAGAAACATACTTCCCCGATGAAGAGGTAATGACAGTCCAACAACACCATAATTATAATGCATGCCGTACGTAGAAAATGTATTTTGATGGAGCTGTTAACATGGAAGGTTCTGGAGTTAGAGCAGTTCTAGTATCCGGTATGGTGGAACAGTATCCCATCACCGTCAAATTACAGTTTATCAGCACCAACAACACAGCTGAGTATGAAGGTTGTATCATGGGACTCAAACTTGCCCAATCAATGGGCATCAGGCAGTTTACTGTCTTTGGGGATTCAGAATTTGTAATCAGACAAACCACATGAATCTATTATGCCAAAGAGCTACATTTGCCGCCTTACCATCGATAAGTTTTACAGATTTGCTTCAGAGTTCAAAGAAATAAACTTCCTCCACATTCCTCAGAATAGGAATGATTTTGCGAATGCACTAGCAACTTTAGCCTCCTTGATCACCATACATGACAAGGAAAACATGTCAAGCATCCCATTTGCCCTACAAAAGGCTCCAGCCTATGGGAATTACTTTGGAGAAGTATCGGATGAGCTACCTCCCATCTAACACCCTTGGTATTAGCACATCAAGGAGTACTTACGAGATGGATCTACACTCGCTGAGGCGAGCCTGACTGAAAGAAGGCGGATCCTGACTGAAAGATGCACTCTACAAAAGAGATGCCGGACAAGGTCTCCTTAGATGTCTGGACAAGGACTAAGCTCAGAGGCTCATAGATGAAATCCATGGTGGCGTATGTGGCCCACACATGAGCGACCTTCTACTTGTTAAGAAGATCCTCAAAATAAGGCATTACTGGATCTCGCTTAAGGTTGACTGTGATGATCACGTCAAGAGGTTCTATCAATGCTAAATTTATGGTAATGCTGTCCACGCCCCTCCGAGGGAACTCCACAATATGAGTTCACCTTGGCCCTTCTCAATTGGGGGAATGGACGTGATCGGGCACATCGAGCCCAAAGCCAGTAATGGGCATCAGTTTATCTTCACCATGATCGACTACTTCACTAAATGGGTAAAAGCAGCCTCCTTCCCCAGGGTTACCAAAGAACTCATCATTCCTTTGATCAGAAACAATGTCATTTATCGATATGGACAACCAGAGGTAATTGTGTCAGACAATGCTAAGAACCTCAACAACAAAATGATGAAGGAGTTATGAAGTAAATTAAACATCAAACACCTTAACTCCGTCATCTACCGTCCAAAGATGAATGGTGCTATTGAAGAGGCTAATAAGAACATCAAGAAGATCATGCAGAAAATTTCCGCCAATCATAAAGGATGGCCTGACCTCTTGCCTCTGACTCTATTAGCCTACATAACTTCAATGCGTACTTCCACTGGGGCAACACCCTACTCATTGACCTATGGGATGGAAGCAGTGCTCCCTATAGAGGTGGAAATGGAATCCCTCAGAGTGTTGATTGACGCTCAGCTAGATGAACACCAATGGTTACAAGACAGATATCACCAATTATCTCTAATAGATGAAAGGCGAAGTGATACTATATTCCATGGTCAGTTATACCAGCAAAGTATCGCCAGATCCTACAACAAAAAAGTCCGGCTATGGCAGTTTAAACAACATGACTTGATTTTGAAGAAATGCATTGACAACCAAGATTAAGCAAATGGAAAATTTGCTCCAAACTGGGAGGGCCCGTTTATTGTCAAGGAGGTATTGACAGGAGGTGCTCTCATATTATAGGAAATGGATGGCGACGAATTTCCCTAGCTCATCAACTCAGACACCGTGAAATGGTACTATGCCTGAAGTTACCATCAAGAAAACATCCTAGTTTTGATCACCAGATCACCAGTCATTTCAGGTTTTCTAACCCTTACTACACACGGCCCTTTCTTCATACCCATTTACTCCATCAAGGAAACAAACTATTTAACCAGCAGCCTGGTTTTTAGATCATCAGATCTTTCATTTCACACTCCATACAATTTTGGTTATCCCACCAGGGATTGAACCCTTCCCCTGCAGTTTGTCCTGAACATGGGATCAAACTTTTTCACACCTGCAGTTTGTCCTGAACATGGGATCAAACTTTTCCCCATAGTTTGTCCTGAACATGGGATCAAACTTTTTCAGCTGCAAATCATCCTGAACATGGGGCGAACTACCTCGACCTGATCTCTTCGATACCTGCGAGTACATAGGCAACCATTTTATATGGTCTGGTCGCAATAAAAAAAACAACAAAAACATTTCTACACCGTTCTCTACAAAACCAAAATCACAAAAATACTCCTACACCTTTCTACCCTTTACATACAACGTTGAACCTCTTACACCAGGTTCGAACTACACAGACCTGATCTCCTCTTCAATAGGAGTACATAGGCAGCCATTTATGGTTCGGTCTAACCCCTTACCAAAACACAAATACTTGTCACACTGTACTGGGATCAAACTTCAATCCACCACCTTTCATCGGCTTCAGACCAAAGGGATGGAACTACCTAGCCTCCCCATAAATGGGAGAGTTGGCGACCATCTAAGCTGCGGTTGATTCCTTGAAGAGCAACACCAATCCATAAGAGATGGAACTAACTGGGCTCCTCTCAAATAGGAGTACTGGTGACCATCTATGGTGCAGTGAATCTTAGAGAGGAAAAGTCACACTCCTCTACACATTTCCATACAGAAACCAGTCCCAAGACACCAAAGAGGGTAGCAATATACACAGATCAATGATCCATTCTGAATGATCCTATGACATCTCAATGTCCACGCATCAAGGATGAGTTCAGAATACGTCAAGATCACAAGCCCTGAAGAAGCAGGTATCAAGGCACAACTAAAAGGGAAGTGAATCAGAATATATTTCCCTGCCATATATAATGTTGTTTGATATATCCAATATGTGTTGTACATGACAAAATGGCTAAGCTAGTCTGTGAAGGAAAATACAAGTCTATCTACGTATCTGTATGTATGCGGACTATCAGATTTAACATAGCATCTCTCTCTGAAGAAGGAGGTAACGCTGCAAGCTCTTGCCTAATGGTATCTACACAAGCTAGCAGATCTGAGGCTAACTGCATGGTGGTATGATGCTCATCAATATATGCACTCATATATGCAGGGATTCCAGTCGTAAGAGATCTCACTGAAGTACTATCTATAAGGGCCACATCCCGGGCAGATAGGGCAGCATCCCTCTCAACAATTAATGCATCTCTGGCTGATCTGGCCTCATCTCTCTTCAATAAAGTGGTGTCTCTCCCATCAAGAGCTGTCAACATGAAGGCCCTAGCCTGATCTCTCTCAAAGGTCATCAGCTGAAGACTCTGCTCCAGATACTGTGCTGAATGCTGAATCACAGTGGCATTCATACTAGGAGAATCTGCAAGAGCTGTTGGCAACCCTATAAATGACTCATCCTCCATGGGAATATCGATGTCCTCTATGGGCTCCCCATCATCAGAATCAATCCTCGGTAATGTGGATACTACCGCAACTGATGTAGTCTTTGTCTTCATCATGCAGAATACTCTGTAGAACAACTTGGATGACTAACAGAAAATACAGCTAGCTCACGCTGATCCCAACAAGCATACACCCTGGATCTATCCTCTGTTGACAAGTGGCAAGAAGCCAAACGCTGACTCAATGCCGCCTCAAAAGGATGGACATCCTGGAACTGGTCAAACTGACATATTATGGCCTGTGGGTGGTAAGTAGTCATGCCCCTCAAACCAGCTATAGGGAGATAATCCATGCCTGGAGCATGAGTGATAAAGCTGTAGGGTGAACAAAACCCCGTACACGGTAATAAATCAAATGAATCTCCAATCCCTGCCAGGAAAATAGACCAAGATGCAGGATCTGTACACTCAGCAGGCTGAAAGGAGTACGACATGGCTATCTCATGGGTAAAACAATACCCGTGCCATCGGAATGTGCCAATTGGTCTCAATTGTGACATGAACCACATGTACAACATGACCGAACTACTTGTGAATACCCCTATAGGGTAGGTGCTGCAATATGTAGCCAATCTCAGCGTCTCTGCTACAATCATCATTACGATGGTGTGACCCTCCCTAAGAGCTCTTACTACCATAATGACGCCAATGTCTAGTTCATCCATGTACCGTGGCATGTATACATATGACAATGCGCACAATAGCAGTACATCTACTCTAGCAGAATGCTAATGATCCTCCAGCATGGTAAAATCCCCGAAATGCCATGTATAGCTATCCACTGAGCTAAATCTGTCCATCAGAAAATACTGGGATACAACGTGGCCAGATGTGATCTCATCCTACACAACTCAATGCCTCAGCCTGGTGAGGGTCATGAACTGTCGGCTCATGTCGCTGATAGCCATCCGCGCGCAAGGTCTGTCCAGTGGCAACGCCATCAACCGTGCGTACTCCTCCAAAGTAGGAGTTAACTCATGGATACCAAACTGGAAAACCTACCTCTCCGGTATCCAATGCTCCAGCATACCCTCTATAAAGCCTGCGGGAACCTGAAACATTTAGAGAGTCATAGTATGCTGCAATAACTGATCTACAGTCACCTTGTCTGAAGGTGACATACTATCATACCACGATCTCAGACGGGATTCCACCAATACTGGTGGGGTATGATCAATACGACTAACTGTCAAAGAAGACATATGTACGGGCTGTGTCATAAGATCATCCAGGGGTCAATGCTGAATATCTCTGGACATACATACATATGCATAACATAATACATGCATGATCAACAATAGATGGTAATATGATGTAGGGAATAACAATATAAACATTCCTAAGTACATCATCATCTAATACATCTCTGTATAGCCAAAATACAGGGAAATGGGTCACAGACGCCCAACTACTAACATAGGCCTATCAAAAGATATAGCGAGAATGGGGCACAGCCACCCAGTGTCTAACAGAGGCCTATCAAAAGATATAAAGAGAATATACATCAGAAGAAGACAATGGTGTCAATGTCTACATCATCAATCTTATCCACCTGATGTAACTCCTTCTAAGTCATTGGATCTCCATTAACGGGCATGTCAGGCCTATACAATGGAGGATTTGCACCGACAAAGCCATATGGGTCATCTGAGGGGCCAGCTCCTGAGTTGGAAGGATCAAAAGTATCTGCCTCTGCTGGATCTCTACCCAAGTGCCGGATATAAAAATGTGCCCGGTCCAACTGCTATGTCAAACTGTCAATCTGTGTCAAGTGGGTATGATCTCTGACATAGGCCATCTAATCTATCATCATCACGGATCCAGGAACCATATCCCCCATAAACTGTATGGTACGGGTCTGAGCTCTGATGGTACGAGGGGACCACCAATGCTGGAACGTAGCCTGGGTATGTGGACCCTTTGACAGTGTAAAACCGTCAACACCCAACAAGGGGATATCAATGACGGGTGACTGTGAAACAGGCCAATAACACTTGGTAGGAGGAAGGATCGGTATACGAATCTCTCCTGTTGTGCTCCTAATAGCACGCTCTCCTAAATAGAGCTCCCATCATCCATCTGTAAGGATAGGAATCCTATGGGTGGAAATCATGTACTCGACACCATTCAGGTATCCATCCTCAAAACTAATGGCCAAGTGCTCCCCAGAATAGGGAATCCAAGTAATGGCATCAACTGTTAACAACACCAGTTGTAGGCGACAATGAGTGAAACCCTCAGCTGCAGGGACCTCCGCCAGTATGGAATGATGCCATCGCCGTCCTCGTGGATAGGTCTCCAAACCTAACACACTCATAGGACGCAAATATGGGAACCTCTCGTAGGCCCAAAACTGCCAATACAAAGGCAAACATCTGCTGTCAGTCAACACTCTTAACCTGTACATGGGAAATTATAAGAGAAATACTCACCAGCAAAAATGGGTAAAATCCTAGCCAAGCCTCCGTCAAGCACTGCGAACGCATGCGCATACCCCTGAGGAAATAGACGAAGGTGTAGGAACCCCAGTTATACTCTTCGATACGGTCCACATGTCATGTGGCGCTCACCAAAGAGAATGACACCGTAGAAAAGTTATCAGCTATAAAGCAACCCCTAATGATCATCAGGAATAATCGCCGAAGAATGTGATCCCTAACTCTCACATCATCGGGTATGGGCTTACTCAACAGCCCGCTTATAGCATCCACGCTCAATGGACCTGTACGAACGATCCTGCCGTTGAGCGCCTTAGCCAAAACTTCTAGTAAGGATCAAACGGCAGTCGGGATAATATCCACCGTACATGGCACGTGATCCCCTCCAAACTCCATACCGCTGATAAATCGCCAATCCATCAACGTCATCATCACCTTACAGTCCAATAAATGTAGAGACTGAGTCTGGTGAGGCCAACGCTTAGAAAATGCCCTGAGGTAACCCCAGGGACAATGATGGGGAAGGATGGAAAAGAAATCTCCAAAGCCCCAGCCATGCACAATCGCTCTATAATCAAGATGCAGAGCTTGGTATGTGGAGTGAATGCTAAACTAGTTCCCTCTAGGCTGTGTAAAGCCGGAACCTACATCACAAAGCAGATCAACATTAGAATCCTTTACTCCTCATCAAATAGGAAAAAAGGGGAAGATTAGAATCTAACTTTTACCTCATTTATGTGCAAGTAAATCGAGGGATGTCTACTCAGATCACCCAATAACTCTGGGATCATCACTTGGATACCTGGGAAATCCCTACGGGGAACATGTGTAGCAATAACAGGGTCCGCAACTGGAACATCCTCCTCCTTATCCTCAACGTCCGGCTCATCAACCCAGACAAGACGTATCACTGCCTCCGCCAAACGATGAGGTTGTCTAACAGAACAGGGTCGAGGCACTTTAGAAGCCCTCATTCGCACACCTGAAGTGGTCCCGCGGGAACTACTCGGCTGATCCGGATCCATATATCTGGATAACAAATCTCCAAATCACCTCAAAAAGGGTGTGGTAAATTCTAACCTGGAGCTTTTCAAAATGCAGTTTTATAACTACATGCATGCATGCATTATTTTAACATACGTCTACAGTAGAGTTAAAAATGCATGACTACCCAATGCCTACGTTATGGCAATTTTTTGCCATAGTCCCCTTTGTAAATAGGACTATCCACATGCACATAGGTATGACTAGGTGGCCATTCAGTAGCGCACCAGCCCAGAGTCATAAACATCCTACATACATTAATATATCACAGTAAAAAAAATCCATAAGGGTAGCCTAATTACTAGGATTATTTTGCTTTTTCACCTTAGCTCATTTGTCCTCAAATAGGATGAGAAATAGCAGAAAAAGGTGCCAATTTGACTATTTCAAAAGTCAAATTTTTTCACATCAATATGTTCAGCATGGTTTAATACTAACATTTGCTATGTTGAATATTTTTTATCACATCATATGAGCATGCATATTCACTACTATGTTTTTAGATGCATTTTATATAACAAGTCATTTTCTAACTGATAAAAATTGGAAAAGAAGACATTCATACGTTACCAGGACAATGTAGAACACTTGTATGGTGACAAAATTTACAGAAAGACGCCTGAACTCAGTAAATCTGAAGAAGAGCTCTCGGATTTCCTTCGCGGCGCAATATAAAAATGACTTATGAAATCAACTTGCAGGCTTAAAGTACCCACGGTTGGCCGCAGGTGTACCTGCAGCTCCCCTAGGTGGGGCCCACCCCTCTGGCTCAGTCTAGTTCAAGTTGCAAAGGAGTTCTTACAAGTTGAAAAGGCCAAATCAGGAATAAAAATGCTACGCGATTGAGCAGAATAACCTAAAATCCTGGTTTTCACGGGTCAAGTTGTGGCTTTACATATCATTCATTGGTATTTGCCCAAACACAGGGTACACTATACCGATGATCTCAGCTGTTGCAAACTACATTTGGCAATACCTCACGAAGGTCCGATGCCATTAATGCAGGGTCGTAACCCTAAAACCTTTTTCCCTAGTGGGTTTTCATACAATCCATCAATTGATGCAAATGTCAATGAAGGTTAAGCAGCCTTGACATTATCCTCAGTAGGGATCCATCCGTTGATGCACATGTCAATGAAGGTCAAGCAACCTTGACAACACTGACTGTTGGCAATAACTCTAATAAAGCAGCGTAAAGACCTGGCGGTACAAACCAGGGAAGAACATCCTCATCGGGGAGGACCGATGATGGAATATGTTATACACATCCTCAAACAGACAAGGCTCTATCCCCACAAAATCTCTTGTACATAAGAGATGTATCTTCAATGTGAAGTCTGTATCATGGATTAAAGACTTTGGTGATAACCCCAATGTCAACATCCTGGAAGCCCCTGAGAGCATTGGATTGCACGTCCAAGACAGTTCATCAGGGTTGTCAGTAATAACTGTCAACACCAATAAACGTCAAGGGGAGACGGCAATCATCCCACCATGTTGGAAAATAATCTAACAAAACCACATATATTTGCATCATGTTATTGTATATGGCATCATGATCATCTTGTTGCATTTCAAGTGTTTAGTATTCTTTATCCTATCCATGCCATTGCATTGCATGAATATGATAAAGAGGGGCATTTGTAGACACTCGAAATTTTCTGCATACCTATTACTAACATTTCAGTAGGGCAGAATTGTCTTTCAGAGATAACCCTGTAGGACAGCTCAGCTTAATCCTAGAAATACCACTGGAAGTTTCAAACTCCATCCCAGAAATATCACTAAAAGTTTCAGTTCCAACCTTGGAGACAACCCCAAGGCATGCAGTTCCAATACCGGAAATCACACCGGAGAAGGCCATTTCATCTCAGAAATAACCCCGAATACTCAGTCTCAGTCCCAGAAACAACATCGAGAAAGACAATGTCAACCTTGGAGATAACCCCAAGGAGTGCAGTTGCAGTTCTGGAGATAACCCCGGAGATGCTCGTATCAACCTATGCAGTCAGCTTCAACCTCGGGACTCACACCGAGGCATTCAGCTCCAAACCCAGAGATAACCCCGGGAGGTCAGGCACACCTCAGAGACAACCCTGAGGATGTCCAGTACTTGCAGCAGCCAAATCTCAGAGATAACCCTGAGCAACAATTACTTTATCAGCCCATACCGGAGATAACCCAGGTGAGGGGAAAAATTGTCATTTTTCCACCTTGATCCCATATTACGCCGTCTCAACTAAATAACTCAACATATATTCTACACAACAATGTCCCACAAGAACCAAGGAGTTCCAATCCCGAGTGACTACTACGCAAGGTGGCACACCAGATAGAATTTGAAGCTTGAAGACCAAGGGCATGGTCCCATCTTCCTGACTTTTGAAAACCTCTAATCCCATGTCATGGCGTTGCTCTCAACAATTGCACTCCGTAAAATGTCTTATACACCTCAATCAGAGGCTCGGATTGAAGTTCTGTAAGTTCAAGTGGGCATCACGTTGCATGCGTGCATGTACTTGAGACAATGAGACGCCAGAGAGTCCGGGCGGCCGGGCAACCAGTAGTACACTCATGATTCTGCAGTGTACTGCAGACTCGAGATCTATAAATATAGAGCTCGGGGTGGCTATATTTCAAGAGAAAATAGTGAGGAAGCCCTGTCTAATTTGCTCTGTACACACCCTAAATTGAGTGCTTTCTCATTTTAAACACTTGTGAGCTTATATTCAGTCATATATTTACCAGTGGGAGCCGTGTGATGCCCCAAAATCTGGGTATCTTCCAACCCAACAGATGGTGCCTCACGGTGCTACAGTTCACACACTCATTCAATTGAAATGCCTCAAAAGAACGAATATGTCTTATGTATATATTGAAAATCCATATTAACATTCCCCAGGTCCTTTATAACCGTTGCATTTGTACTTGTCATAATATCAAATATTATCATTACAAACCTATACTATTACATAGGTATTCTACGGGTTCATCTTCGCCTTTCCTTTATCCTTGCTGGATCCTTTGGGCTGTCCAGTCTTAGTTGCATTCATATGGTTCAAGCAAGAGTGAGCATGACTAGCTCAACAAGTACACCAATTCTATTTAACAATATGCTTGACTCATACAAAACATATATCTTCAATAACTGAACAATAGTTATGAAGTACTATCGATAATTTAAAATAACACTTCTCTTTTCTTTAAAACGTTTTACAATAACAATATTCAGTAAAACACCAATTCCGATCCAAGACCTTGAGCATCTCATACTTTATTTGAAAAGGACATCCTAGCACAAAGTCCGTAAGTCTGACATTTCTTACGAGCACGTCTAGGTGATCAGCCTATAGTACTCTATGTTGATCAACACTACATTCATTAAACGTATGTACGTTTAAGTTGTGTCAACCTCACGTGACTGTCGTTTGACGAAAAAACATTTTAGCATACTTGGTCTTCATTTGAAAACCACACCAATATAACTTGGTACAATATTAACCATACATTGATAGATTGTAAGAAATCCAACAAATCATAAGTCTAGCCGAAAGAATTGGCTTTGACTTCATCATACAACAATTCATGCGTAAGAATACATGAACCACAAAGCTTGTCTAGATTGAACACAGACAAGCGTTAGAATACTTACCTTCAGTGTCTGTTACGGTTATTACACGTTCACATTAAGTCCTTAAGGTCTCTACAGTAGATGATCACATCACATAACACATTAGGTTATGAATAAACATGCATGATTCTTAATTAATCTTACCCTTCTTCTCAATCTAATTAGATATTAGACTTATTACTATTGGTTCCAGCTTTCCAGTTATAATTCATATTGTTCTTACGTTCATGTTCGATTACTTATCTTCAACCTTTATGTATCATAATTAAGGTTTCACAATGCTTTTCAATGATATAAATAAGCTTTACATTATTTGTTAAACAATTATAATTCATTCTATACATTCAAACCTTCTTCACTGACCAAACCATAGGACTGGCACTACGACGCCGGTCATTGCCCTTCAACTGACGCTGCGGCATTGGTTTCTAGTACCTCTCATCCGGCTTTGGCGCTGCGGCGCCACTCTTTACTCTTCAAGACGCGCCGCAGCGTGAAACTACAGAATGTCAGACACTCGCATTACGGTCTTTGCGATTGCCACCATTATGTCTTCGGGGCGCCATGGCAATCTTTGGCTCTGTGTATTGCAGACAATTGGTGTTTTAATTTGCACAACGAACTTCCCGGACTCCAAATTTGATCATTTTAAGTCCGAATTAGCTCGTTCAAAAGCAATTAGCTCATAAATCACATACTTTACGTGTTCATGCAAGAATTTTATATTTTTGACATCGTTTGCTCAAAACTCACATATTGGTTCATTTTTAACGAAAACGATAAACGTTCGTGAATGTTCAATGCTCGTTTCTTCATTCTAAGTCAGAATTTGACCATTTTCGAGTCTGCAACTCTATAATGCCAAATAAGACTTGTTCCCATCGAAAACTAACGTTTCCAAGCTCAATATCAAAATTCGATCTCTAATCCGAGAAGTTCACGAATTCGACGATTATCGTCCAACCGTGAAAATTCCGGCATAACTTCATTACTTATGATTTGATTATCACTCCAAATGGATTTTATCCATCATATGGACATTTCAACCTACATATTACATCAACTTATTTTCATGATAAGTTATGGCTTATTCTTTATGAGTTTATAAATTATCAAAGTATAAACTACATATAGTTTCAATTCTCATGACTTATGATAGTTTAAGTCCTTTAACCAACATTCTTACAAACTTTTAACATACGAAATTCATTCATGTAAACATGTTATAAGTCTTACAAGTTCTTCCTTAGTTCATAGCTTATTCATTAACAAAGTGCTTATTCTCAGCTTATTAGGACTTAAGTTTTTATTTTATTTCTTCCTAACATTTCTTTGCATACATGATCATTACTTCATACTTCTCTTATCAACCTATAATGGTAGAGATAGAAGTCCAATGACATGAGATCATTACCTTTGTTGAACTAGCTTTCTTCTTCTCTTTTCTAACAAATAAAAGTAGCTTATTCTTGCTTATTCTCTCTTGTTAGAGTTTGTGCCCTAAAGGCCAATTATTTGATATAATTGCTTAACATTTTGATATTATATTTGATTGAATAAATAAATGATTTTATTAAGGTTTTATTTACTGCATAATATAATTGTTAACATAATAAAATTCCTTAGAATAGTGATACAAATTATATAGTTTCAAGTATATGACTTGAACATGAGATTATATAATTACAATTAGTATCATTGTTCTTAAATGTCCCTAGTCGAGTATCATTGTTGATGGGACACCAATGATGCATTCAGACTAGTATGTGGATTGACTGATGACCAAATCTCATTGGTCATAAATATATGAGATATTAAGTCAATGCATAGGTACATGTTAGAGAACGATGTACTGGACAGACCCATCATGAGAATTTTATGTGGAGCATTATGCGAAGTGTCATTAGCAATTCTCATAGTGACAATGATGTAATGGTCCTCCGACCTGAACTCACTATATTACTACACGAGAATTTATTAACTTTGATATCATCAAATGTCACCTTTAATAGGGTGGACTATAAAGGTGATTATTGGGTACATCATGAATCGTGTGAGGAATATGAGTGATCTAGATGGAATTTAACCCTGCTATATATTAGGGATGATATCTATAGGCCTCTTGATTGAGTAGGACTATGAAATACATGGCCATGCTCAAATAGTGATTTGTTTCATATAGTCTACTCATTAATCAAGAAAACTCAGATTAAATTATGAAGAGTATGACACATTCCATGACTCGAGTTTAATCTAGGATATTAAGGTTAAAAGGATTAAATTACATTGAAACATTGGTCACGAAAAGGTTGCATCGAATCATCGATCTTATTATTACATGGGTAGCGATGATGCATTACTAGATGCATTCCAACGTTTATAATTTTATAATATGATTTTAAAATTATTGCCAACGTAATAATAACCTATAAGGTCACACACATAGAATGTAATTAAAAGGAATTTATTTAAATTGTAAAGATTTAAATATATTAATATGATTGATAGTATTAAAATTACGAATTTAAATTAATAGGATAATTTATATATAGGTATATTAATTAAGTACGACTTAATTAAGATATATATATATAAATTCAGATTTTATTAAATTTGGTTTTGCATAATTCCTTTTAATCGCTATATATATGATATGTAGCAGCCATTATAGGTATTATTCACAAACCAAAACCCTAGCCGCTCTTAGAGAGAGACTAGAGAGAAATAGTTTCGAAATTCTCATCCTTGGTGGCTAGTACCGCAACTCCCTCTTCTGCAGATCGTAGGACGATTCGCGGAGCATTCGTGTGGATACCGTAGAGTTGCAGTTCATTTGAATTGCGTTGGAGATTCGACCGCATCAATTCTAGCTTTAATAATTGGTATAATTTCTAACCTCTGAATTAATTGATTTTTCGCATGGATCCTGTTTAGGGTTTCGAAATTGCTTTTAAACTTTATTTTTTGCTGTGTGTTTCTATGTCAAAACCCTACAGTGGTATCAGAGCTACTTGCGAAACAATTAATTCAGATGACATGTTTTATTATTTTCGATATATATGATATGTGATGTTACAATTTTATCGATCAGAAATTGAATATATAATATTCTGTTTGTATGCGTATTCTGGTATTATGAATATCAGTGATAGATATGCATGTATATGATGTTCTGTTAATTGTATCTTATATGGCGTAATAACAGTATACAACTTATGCTCTAATTGAATTAGAAGTATGCAGATTCGGTTTAATATGATTAATTGAAACTGGACATATATGATATGTACCGGGTGTATTGTTATTATGGGTGTTTTGGTGGATTAAATATATGATTCTGAAACTTTTTCAGAGATTCGTATGGAAAATTCTCGCAATACTGTTAGGACCACCACCGTGGGGAGACCCCTCGCCCCCCTCGTAAGTACGCACGCGATGGTCGTGTCCCCTATATGTTATATTTAGTTTTCTTTAATTATATATAAATTGTTATATGCTTATTGTGATATGCATGGTGCACAATTATGGCCTTTTGACCCATAGGTTAGTGGTTTTTGGTTTTGAAATACGACTTACATGTCGTGCCTTTCTATAGATTCTAATGTAATATTCTCTTCTCATCTAAATCCCCTCGAATGTAACTCGAGGTTTCTTTATGTCATGTAATAATCTGTAATCGATGAAGATGTCAAGATGGAGAACACGATGGAAAGATGATGATGGAGAGGAGGCACATGTATGAGGAAGATCCAAGGAAGCTACTATTTTGAGATCTTTTACCACCTTAGATTGACCTTCAATCTTTCATTAACTTGAAAAGATTGACAGTGGATTGGGCCATAACTGTGACACATTTAATTTTGCACTTTATTTATGCTTGTATGTGATATGATATGATAAATAATGTGCATGCTTAATAAGATTAAAAAAAATTGGTGAGATCTAAGTTTATTAATAAAATCCCTCATTAAATTATTAAGTCTAAATCAGATGTCTTCCAATGAATAACACTCATCAAGACCTTGATCAATAGATGTAGGTTTGCCAAAGCAAAGTACCCTATTTATCTAGGTAAGATGAGATAGGATAATTGTGATATCAAATCATTAAAATCATTGGGCTGACTTAACTAAGTTATCTCAATATGATTGCGGACTTAGAGGCATAGAGTTTGGTAGGTACCATAAGATGGACTAGAAACAAATGTTGTTTACCAAACTATCCAAGAGTTATATATGATATAATTGACAAAAGGGTTGTCTACCTAAATAATTGTGTTTTAAGAGATTATCCAAAGCTAACTTAGGACATAATAAAATATAGATCTTGGCTCACTAGAAAGATTTAATTGAAAAATACTTTTCGAATTAATGGTGAGGGCAATTAATTTGAATAAAATAGTGGGAGGTATATTTTGAATATACTATTATCAATTACATAATATCAACTCTGCAATTTGACTTATTATTTTAGCACTTATAAATTGTAGATATCAATGGCAAACAACAACAACACAAGTAGTCTTTCACTACGATCAGTCCTTGAGAAGGACAAGCTGAGTGGAATTAATTTCCTTGACTGGCACAGGAACTTGAGGATTGTCCTCAAACAAGAGTGCAAGCTATATGTCCTTGATGGGCCCATTCCTACAACACCAGCTGTCACTGCACCACGTGCGGAGCATAATGCTTATAAGAAGCATCAAGATGAAGCTCTGGACGTAAGTTGTCTCATGCTAGCAACCATGAACGCTGAGCTTCAGAAGCAACATGAGTTGATGGATGCTTATGAGATGATCGAGAATCTCAAGAAATTGTTCCAAGGGCATGCTCGACAGGAGAGGTATGATACAAGCAAGGCGTTGTAACACTGCAAGATGGGTGAACGTGATCCAGTTGGTCCACATGTGCTGAAAATGATTGGGTATATTGAGTACCTTGATAGGTTGGGTTTTCTAATCACTCCGGAGGCCCAAACTAATCTTGTTTTGCAATCTTTGAATAACAGCTACTCTCAATTTGTTATGAATTATCTAATGAATGAAATTGAGAAACCACTTACTGAGTTGTTGAGCATGTTAAGAACTGTAGAGAACAACATGAAAAAGGCAGGACCCGCTCCCATAATGATGGTGCAAAAGGGGAATGCTAAGGGAAATTGGAAAGCCAAGAAGAAGATAGGATCTAAATTTGGTGCTAAACCTAATCCCAAAACCAAACAGTCTTTAAAACCTAAAGGTGGGGTGGCTAAAGAAGTTGATTGTCACTTATGTGGAAAACCTGGACACTGGAAGAGGAATTATCATGCTTATTTGGAAGAAGTGAAGAAAAAGAAAGGAAGTGTGACTTCTGATTCAGGTATATATGTTATAGAAGTCAACTTTTCTACTTCTACATCATGGGTATTGGATACTGGATGTGGTTCTCACATTTGTGTTAATGTGCAGGAACTTCAAAGGAGTAGGACTTTGGCAAAATGAGAGGTTGACCTACGAGTTGGGAATGGAGCAAAGGTTGCTGCACTGGTCGTAGGAACTTATCATTTATCTTTGCCCACCGGGCTATTATTAGAATTAGGGGATTGTTATTATGTGCCTGCTATAAGAAAAAACATTATTTCTGTTTCTTGTTTGGACAAGAAAGGTTTTTTATTTATAATTAAGAACAGTTGTTGTTCATTTTACTTAAATGATATTTGATATGGTGTTGCACAATTGTTTAACGGTCTTTATATTCTTGATTTAGAAATGCCTATCTATAACATAAATACAAAACAATTTAAATCAAATGATTTAAATCCAACATATCTCTGGCACTGTCGTTTGTGCCATATAAATGAGAAACGCATATAAAAACTCCATAAAGATGGATTTTTGGATTCATTTGATTTTGAATCATATGAAAAATGCGAATCTTGTTTATTAGGCAAGATGACTAAAGCCCCTTTCACTGGACATAGTGAACGGGCTAGCGATATATTGGGACTTATACATAGTGCTGTATGTGGACCCATGAGTTTGTTAGCAAGAGGTAGGTTTTATTACTTCATTACATTTATTGACGACTTCAGTAGATATGGATATGTGTATCTTATGAGACACAAATCCGAATCCTTTGAATAGTTCAAGGAATTCAAGAATGAAGTTCAAAACTAATTTGGCAAAAGCATAAAAGCCCTTCGATCCGATCGATGAGGTGAATACATAAGCCAAGACTTTGATGACCTTATAAAGGAGTGTGGTATTATATAACAACTCACTCCACCTGGAACACCACAATGGAATGGTGTATCTGAGAGGAGAAATCGCACCTTGTTGGACATGGTACGATCAATGATGAGTCATGCAGATCTTCCAATAAGCTTCTGGGATCATGCCCTAGAGATAGCTGCATTCACACTTAACCGTGTTCCTATAAAGACGATTCAGAAGACACCATATGAGATGTGGACTGGGAAACATCCTAATATGTCGTTCATGAAGATTTGGGGTTGTGAGGAGTTTGTAAAACGTCTGGATTCTGACAAGCTCGGACCCAAATCTGACAAATGTAATTTTGTGGGATACCCAAAAGAAACAAAAGGGTATTATTTCTACAAACCTTCTGAGAATAAAGTGTTTGTTGCTCGAACTGGTATTTTTCTAGAAAGAGAATTTGTCTCTAAAGGAAACAGTGGGAGGAAAGTAGAACTCGAAGAAATTTGAGAACCACAAAATATCATTGAACCTGAATTGGAACGTGAGCAAGAACCATAAGAAATTGTGGAAAGTGAACCTGCTCAAATTACACAAGGAATTCGTAGATCTGGTAGGACACGCCAAGAGCCCAAGAGATATTATGGATATCTTGTGACTCAAAATGGCGATGTGATGCTCATAGATCAGGATGAGCCTGCTTCCTACCAAGAAGCTATGAATGGACCAGATTATGAGAGATGACTTAAAGCCATGAGATCTGAAATGGACTCCATGTATACTAACCAAGTATGGACTTTGGTTGATCCACCCGAAGGGGTAAAACCAATCGGGTGCAAGTGGGTTTTCAAGAAGAAAACCGACATGGATGGTAATGTACAAACTTACAAAGGTCGATTGGTAGCAAAAGGTTACAAACAAGTTCAAGGTGTTGACTATGATGAAACCTTCTCTCCAGTGGAAATGGTTAAATCCATCAGGATCTTACTTGCTATTGCAGGATTTTATGATTACGATATCTGGAAGATGGATGTGTACATGACACAACCTGAGGGATTTGTCACTCCAAAGGATGCTAGAAAGGTATGTAAGCTGCAGCGATCCATTTATGGATTGAAGCAAGCCTCTCGGAGTTAGAATCTTCGATTTGATGAAGCAGTCAAAGAGTTTAGCTTTATTAAAAATGAAGATGAACCTTGTGTATATAAGAAGGTTAGTGGGAGTTACATTGTATTCTTGATATTATATGTTAACGACATATTAATTATTGGGAATGACATTCCTTCATTACAGGTTGTAAAAACATGGTTAGGAAAATATTTCTCCATGAAAGATTTAAGCGATGCAACCTACATTTTAGGTATCAAGATCTATCAAGATAGATCGAGAAAAATGATCGGCCTTAGTTAGAGTACATATATTGATAAAGTGCTGAAACAGTTCAGCATGCAAGAGGAAAAAAGAGGACACTTACCCATGACTCATGGTGTAAAGATCTCTAAGGCCCAATGTCCTAAATCACAAGATGATGAGGAGCATATGAGAAAGATCCCTTATGCTTCGGCAATTGGATCTATCATGTATGCAATGATATGTACTCGTCCAGATGTCTCGTATACTTTGAGCATAACGAGCAGATACCAGTCGAATCCAGGTGAAGGTCACTGGATAGCAGTTAAGAATATCCTCAAGTACCTAAAAAAGACTAAGGATTCATTCTTAGTATATGAAGGTGAAGACGAACTAACAGTAAAGGGTTACACAAATGCTAGTTTTCAGACTGATAAAGATGACTATAAGTCTCAGTCAGGTTTTGTATTTTGCCTTAATGGCGGTGTTGTTAGCTGGAAGAGTTCGAAGCAAGAGATAGTAGCCGATTCTATAACAGAGGCTGAGTATATTGCTGCTTCTAGTGCGGCCGAGGAGGCTGTATGGATTAGAAAGTTCATCACTGAACTAGGTGTTATTCCAACCATTGTTGATCCGATTAAGCTATACTGTGATAACAATGGAGCCATTGCACAGGCTAAGGAACCAAGATCTTGCCAACGATCCAAGCATATACTTAGGCGGTACCATCTCATCTGTGAAATCATTGATAGAGGAGATGTACATATAGGAAGAGTGCCAACTTATGATAATGTTACAGATCCACTGACCAAAGCTTTGTCGCAGCAGAAGCACGAAGGTCACACTAGTTCCATGGGTATTAGATACATGAGTGATTGGCTCTAGTGCAAGTGGGAGACTGTTAGAGTTTGTGCCCTAGAGGCCAATTATTTGATATAATTGCATAACATTTTTATATTATATTTGATTGGATAAATAAATGATTTTATTATGGTTTTATTTACTACGTAATATAATTGTTAACATAATAAAATTCCTTAGAATAGTGATACAAATTATATAGTTTCAAGTATATGACTTGAACATGAGATTATATAATTACAATTAGTATCATTGTTCTTAAATGTCCCTAGTCGAGTATCATTATTGATGGGACAACAATGATGCATTGAGACTAGTATGTGGATTGACTGATAACCAAATCTCATTGGTCATAAATATATGAGATATTAAGTCAATGCATAGGTACATGTTAGAGAACGATGTACTGGACAGACCCACCCTGAGAATTCTATGTGGAGCATTATGCGAAGTGTCATTAGCAATTCTCATAGTGACAATGATGTAATGGTCCTCCGACCTGAAATCACTATATTACTACACGGGAATTTATGTACTTTGATATCATCAAATGTCACCTTTAATAGAGTGGACTATAAAGGTGATTATTGGGTACATCATGAATCGTGTTGGGCATATGAGTGATCTAGATAGAATTTAACCCTCCTAAATATTAGGGATGATATCCATAGGCCTCTTGATTGAGTAGGACTATGAAATGCATGGTCATGCTCAAATAGTGATTTGTTTCATATAGTCTACTCATTGATCAAGAAAACTCAGATTAAATTATGAAGAGTATGACACATTCCATGACTTGAGTTTAATTTAGGATATTAAGGTTAAAAGGATTAAATTACATTGAAACATTGGTCACAAAAAGGTTGCATCCAATCATCAATCTTATTATTATTTGGGTAACAATGATGCATTACTAGATGTTGCTCACTGTTTATAATTTTATAATATGATTTTAAAATTATTGCCAACGTAATAATAACCTATAGGGTCACACACATAGTAACGTAATTAAAAGGGAATTAATTTAAATTGTAAAGATTTAAATATATCAATATAATTGATAGTATTTAAATTACTTAATTTAAATTAATAGGATAATTATATATAGGTATATTAATTAAGTAAGACTTAATTAAGATATATATATATATATATATATATATATATATATATATATATATATATATAAATTCGGATTTTAGTAAATTAGGTTTTGAATAATTCCTTTTAATCGCTATATATATGATATGTAGCAGCCATTTTAGGTATTATTCACAAACGCAAACCCTAACCGCTCTTAGAGAGAGACTAGAGAGAAATAGTTCTGAAATTCTCATCCTTGGTGGCTAGTACCGCAACTCCCTCTTCTGCAGATCGTAGGACGATACGCGGAGCGTTCGTGTGGATACCGTAGAGACGCAGTTCGTTTGAATTGCGTTGGAGATTCGACCGCATCGATTCTACCTCTGAATTAATTGATTTTTCGCATGGATCCTGTTTAGGGTTTTGAAATTTCATCGATTTTAGCTTTATTTTTCGCTGTGCATTTCTGTATCGAAACCCTACATCTCTAACCAATAAGCTAATTGTGTTGGATGAAAAAGAAGAAGCAACAAATGAAATCCAAGGCTTTCTATTTATAGGAAAACCATAGTGAGGGCATATTAGACAATACACCACACCCACGTCCTTACTATTCATTTCCTAGCTACTAAGTTAACTTGCCCACCAAATAAAATACCTGGCCATCACACTAATATCTTGGTCATTACACAATTATCTTGATCACCAAGATTAACCACATTAACATGGGTTACCCCATGGATCAATATAACCCAATGGATCCTAGCTTGTTCTTGGATTTAATTAACTTAACTTTACTTTGGGCTTGTATTACCAACTTACTTAGACTTCTCATTAACCACCGCTTGGGCTTGCACATTAATTCTGTTGGACTTTACAATTTGCTAAAAATCCATAAGTTAATTCCATTTGGCTAAAAGCCTTATTATATATTCTCTACGTATTATTCTCGTATTCTAAATCGTATACTAAATCTTAATATACGATATCCCATCCTTCATACTTACTCGTATCATACTTCGCATTATACTCGAATTCGTTACATCGTACAATACATACGCATCATACAATCATTACATTAACTTCTAACGCTTTATTTTCCTAACATTCTCGAATTACGTCCGCATGCGAAAAATTATGTTTTCCATACTTGAATTATTATTACATAATCCAACTCACTTCTATATTCTATCGTTACGTATTTCTCGAAAGTGCAAAAATAATTCCCGAGCAGAAATTGATGAGTAGTGTTTTTCTAAAAACTTCTCAGAAAACTTTTATTTTCGTCTTAGAAATTCAAACACTTTAATTCTCTCACGTAGTCAAAATACTACGACATTCTGACGTTTCTAGGTTATAGAACGACATTCATCTTACTAACATATAATAATAACAAGTAATATAATTTTATTCATTATTTTATTAAATAAAATTATTTTACAAAGGATCCAGATTTCTCGGTTGTTACATTCTTCCCTCCTTATAAAGATTCTGTCCCCAGAATCTTGTCTCACATTACGTAAACAATTGAGGGTAATCCTTAATTATCTTATCTTCTAATTCCCACGTTGCTTCTTCTGCATCGTGGTTCTTCCATAACACTTTCACGGAAGGTATAACTTTGTTCCGCAGAACTTGATCTTTTCTATCCATAATTTGAATCGAAATCTCTTCGTACGTTAAGTCCTTCTCAATATGAATAGGCTCATACGCTATTACGTACTTAATCCGGCTTATAAGGACGTAACACAGATACGTGAAACACATTATGTATTCATTCTAAGTCTGGAGGTAATGTTATCTTGTAAGCTACCTCACCTACCCATTTTAACACTTCAAAAGGTCCTTTAAACCTTGGACTTAACTTTCCCTTCTTTCCAAAGCGTATCTTTCCTTTCCAGGGAGATACCTTTAAAAACCCGTAAGAGCCTACTTCAAACTCCCTATTTTCTCGATGCGAGTCCGCATACTTCTTCTGTCTGTCTTGAGCTGCTATGAGATGTATTCGTATCAATTTCACTACATCTGCTGTTTGCTGGACCAATTCTAGACCTAGCATTCGGCGTTCTCCCACTTCATCCCAACACAGTGGTGTTCTGCATTTCCTTCCATACAAAGCTTCGTAAGGCGACATACCTATGCTTGTATGATAACTATTGTTATACGCAAACTCTACTAATGGTAGATGATCATCCCAACTACCCTTGAAATCCATGACGCAAGATCTTAACATATCTTCGAACATCTGAATTATCCTTTCACTTTGTCCATCCATTTGTGAATGATACACCGTACTCAGCTTCAACTGCGTTCCCAACTTCTCTTGCAGACTCTTCCAAAAGTTCGATGTGAATCGTGGATTATGATTTGACACAATCGAAACTCGTACTCCATGTCTGGAAATTATTTCCTTAACATAAAGTTTAGCTAACTGGTCTAAGTTATACTTGACCCTAATTGGCAAAAAGTGAGCCGACTTCGTCAACCGGTCCACTATTACCCAAATCACATCATACCCTTTCATTGAAGTTGGAAGTCCCACCACAAAGTCCATCGTTATATGCTCCCACTTCCACTCCAGAATCTCCAATGACTGTAACAAGCCACTTGGTCTTTGATGTTCGGCCTTAACTTTCTGACAAGTTAAGCACCTACTCACATACCCTGCTATTTCTCTCTTCATGTTCGGCCACCAAAAACTCTGTCGAAGGTCTTGATACATCTTAGTACTCCCAGGATGAATCGAAAACCTCGAACTATGAGCCTCTTGTAATACCTGTTCCTTTAATTCCGTCTCATTCAGAACCCAAATTCTTCCTTCAAATCTCAATAACCCCTCGTTATCAAGACTGTATTTAATATCTTTTTCATTGGTTAACCGCTTCTTTACCCGGTCACACTCATCAGTTTTGAGCTGCACCTCCTTGACTCTTTCTACGATGGTAGATTGAATCTCTGTCGCAAACAATATCTGCCCCGATTCACTTGGCAACTTCACTTATATTTCCATCCTATCCATCTCTGTTATTAACTCAGTTTGAGCCGTTAACATAGATAACTTCTCCCAACCCTTCCTACTTAAGGCATCGATAACTAAATTGGCTTTTCCACGGTGATACAGGATTTCACATTCGTAATCCTTTATCCACTCTAGCCATCTCCTTTGTCTCATATTCAACTCCTTCTATGTGAAGATATATTTTAAACTCTTATGGTTCATGTATATCTCACATTTTTCTTCGTAAAGATAATGTCTCAATATCTTTAAGGCAAAAACTACTGCGGCCAGTTCAAGATCATGAGTAGGGTAACCTTTCTCATAATCCTTCAACTGCCTTGATGCATACGCAATGACCTTGCCATGCTACATGAGCACGCAACTATGTCCTCTATGCGAAGCATCGCTATAAACTACGAAATTTCCTGTGTCATCGGGTAATGATAAAACAGGTGCTTCACTCAACCTCTTCTTCAGTTCTTGAAAACTTTCCTTGCATTTATCAGTCCACACATATTTCACAATCTTCTTTGTTAAATTAGTTAACGGAGTAGCTATCTTCGAAAAATCTTGGATAAATCTCTGATAGTATCCCGCTAACCCTAAGAAACTTCACACCTCAGTCGGTGTTTTCGGTTGTTCCCAATTCATCACGGCTTCCACCTTCGCTGGATCTACTGAAATCCCCTCATGGTCAATGACATGACCTAAAAACTATACCTTCTCCAACCAAAATTCATATTTTGTGAACTTTGCATACAACTTCTCCTTCCTCAGTGTCTCCAACATTATTCTTAGGTGTTCAACATGATCTTCTAGCGTCTTAGAATAGACTATAATATCATCGATAAACATTACGATGAACTTGTCCAAATATTGTTTGAACACTCTGTTCATTATATCCATAAATGTAGCTGGTGCATTAGTCAACCTAAATGACATCACCAGAAACTCATAATGACCATAACGAGTCCTGAATGTTGCCTTTGGTACATCCTCCTTCCTAACCTTCAACTGATGATACCCCTTCCTTAAATCTATTTTAGAAAAATACTTAGCCCTTTTTAACTGATCAAAGAGATCATCGATCCTAGGCAATGGGTGTTTATTCTTTATCGTTAACTTCTTCAACTCTATGTAGTCGATACAAAGTCTCAACGATTCGTCCTTCTTCTTGACAAACAGTACTGGTGCTCCCCACGAAAAAAATACTCGGTTGTATGTACTTTCTGTTCAACAGTTCTTGTAACTGTACCATTAACTCCTTCATCTCCACTGGCGCCATACGATACGGTGCCCTGGAAACTGGTGCCGCTCCTAGCACAATGTCTATTACAAACTCGGTCTCCCTATTCGGTGGAAGACCCAGTAATTCACTCAGAAATACATCCACGAATTCTCTAACTATAGGTATTTGTTCCATGGTTGCTACCACTCTCTGGGTATCAACAACATGACACAGATAACCTACACATCCCTTCCTCAATAATTTCCTAGTTTGTGTCATGGTTAGACAACACGAACGTCCCAACGATCTATTCTCGTAAAATACTACCTGTGGTTGTTTTAACGTTCTAATATTCACACATTTCTTTTGACAATCTATAATTGCCCCATGGTTTACCAACCAATCCATTCTGAGAATTACATCAAATTCTCCTAACTTTGTCGATATCAAATCTACCTATAATTTACAACCCCGTATGTCTATGCAACAACTCCTATGAATATTTTCAACAAAAATTATCTCCTCATTTGCTACCTTAGTATTTAAAGGTATAGGCAACTTTTCGGGAAGTAATCCTAATCGTCTAGCAAAATCACATGCTATAAATGAACAAGTAGCACCCGAATCAAACAACACTTAAGCATTTATGTCGTTGATCAGAATAATACCTGCGACTACATCCCCTGATACAACTACATCTTGGACTGCCATGTTAAAGGTACGACACATCGGCCTACCCGGCTGCGCTGGACCACTAATAGCTAACTTACCGCTATTAGTGCCCCGATTCCCGTCTGTCCCCTTCTTTGGGCAATTCTTTGCCATGTGGTTAGTTGACCCACATACAAAGCATCCGTGGTTTTTCTTCGGATTTGGACAGTTAGGCGAAATGTGCCCCTCCTGTCCACAATTGTAGCATACGACCTTCCCCTTGAGACAGACTCCCAGATGAGTCTTCCCACAGGTTTTCCAGGCCTCCGTTCTTCTATTTGGATCTCCTTTCTTTACTCCGGTATTCCCAGAGTTGAACACTTTCCGCTTTTGTCCCTCGCTACTCCCGCTGGCTCCTTCTATCTTCACTCCCCCATCAACCTTCCTCTTATTCTTCTTATCTTTGTGGTACTGGCTTAAAGCCTCGCTACCACATTTGGCGATTATCGCCTTCTCTAAAATAGTCCCAAATGTAGTACTTTGGAACACATACATATGGTTATAGAGCCAAGGTTTCAAGCCATGCTCGAACCGTCGAGCTTTCCTAACCTCAGTGTCCACTTGGTGTGGAGCGAACATCGCTAGTTCATTAAACTTGGCAGCATATAAGGGAACCATCATGTCCCCTTGTTTCAAGTCCAGAAACCGCATCTCCATCCTTCCTTGCATACTCGTGGGAAAGTAGTTCTCGAAGAATATCTTATTAAACCTCATCCATGTTAAGTTCTCTATACTCGCCCTCGCTTGGTTAGCCTCCCACCAAAAATTGGCTTCACCTTTCATCATATAGGTTGCAAAGGCAACCTTCTGACCCTCTTCGACATTTGCTATGACAAATGCCTTCTCGATTTCCTTTACCCATGTCTGGGCTTCTATGGGATCCGTAGTTCCTTTGAACTCCGGTGGATCGACACTTTTAAAATCCTTAAAGTTAGTAGCTCGTGCTACTCCCGGATTTACAAGGATATTAGCCCCATTCCTATTAAACGCGGCTGTTAATAAATTAACAAATTCCTGTATTGGGTTAACCGGACCTCCTTCTGGTTGATTTACGTTAGCGCCTTGGTTTCGTTGCCCTCTTCTTTGTGGCATTTTGCTATTACAATAAACAACACATTTTGTTATAATTCCTTTCTTATTAGTTAGTTATTATTCAAGATTAAACAATAACTTCAACATCCATTGTTCATTATGTTCTATAAAAAGGCTTATATTGATTCATTCATTGTAGTATAATACTACATCGTTTCATTAAACAACCTAAGTTGATTACATTACCATCCCGCAATTGCTTTCTAAAAATTGGGATTTATAAAAGACTACCCTTTGATATATAAAAGAGGGTTTTACGTCACTACTAGATACACAATATTTACATATCTAAAACTACTCTAGCTACTACTAAATTACATTTGCCTTAAGTCATGATTGAAATCTGCTATGGCCAGACCAACGATAACATCCCAGCTGATAGTGTGCCGAGTCTACCCAGCCTCTACTGGAGACCTAACTACCTACTGCTAGAAATCCTGATGAGAACTCCTATGGATATAGGAAATTCTCCCTATCTTTTGTCTCTTGATCTTTAGCTCCCCCATGAGCTTAAAAACCTCATGCTTTAGCTCATGGACCTTGTCCTTGACTAAAACCCTCTCATCATGTTCCTATTCCCACATCGACTCCATATCTGTCTTATCCTTTAAGACAGCCTAGAGCTCCGCTTGTAACTCTTTCACCTCCTTAGAATAGTGGAGTTTCCTATCCAACACTACCATGAACAGTGACATCATAGGCTCCCCTTGGGGTGTCTCTTCTGCAAGTGCTACGGGGTTAAAGGACACCACCTCCACCTCTTCTTCTATCATGCCGTTAAATACCGACATGAGATCGGGGTCCTCTGAGTCTCCAGACTCAATCACTACTATCTCTGGCTCCTATGTTATTTGGTTTGGTATAACCTCTATCTGGTTAACCGATTCTTCACTAACTGTCTGCATATCTCTATACATTCCATTTCCACCTGACATCTACACAACATAATTAAGTTGATTAGTACACGTCAGTAGAATAATAAAAACACATAACATATTCATAATGCATTTTTATAAGGTTATTTTCTTCTTTTACTTCTTTGACTTCTCTTAAGGTTATGACTTAAGGTTTTAATTCCCCCACCTTAAGTTTTATAACCTAATGCTTTGATACCAACTTGTGATGCACCAAAATCCGGGTATCTTCCAACCTGACAGATGCTGCTTCACGGTGCTATAGTTCACACAATCATTCAATTGAAATGCCTCAAAAGAACGAATATGTCTTATGTATATATTGAAAATCCATATTAACATTCCCCAGGTTCTTTATAACCGTTACATTTGTTCTTGTCATAATATCAAATATTATCATTACAAACCTATACTATTACATAGGTATTCTACGGGTTCGTCGTCGCCTTTCCTTTATCCTTGCCAGATCCTTCAGACCGTTCGGTCTTAGCTGTATTTATATGGTTCAAGCAAGAGTGAGCATGACTAGCTCAACAAGTACAACAATTCTATTTAACAATATGCTTGACTCATACAAATCATATATCTTCAATAACTGAACAATAGTTATGAAGTACTATCGATAATTCAAAATAGCACTTCTCTTTTCTTTAAAACATTTTACAATAACAATATTTAGTAAAACACCAATTCCGGTCCAAGACCTTGAGCATCTCATACTTTATTTGAAAAGGACATCTCGGCACAAAGTTAGTAAGTTCGACATTTCTTACGATCACGTCTAGGTGATCAGCCTATAGTACTCTATGTTGATCAACACTACATTCATTAAATGTATGTACGTTTAAGTTGTGGCAACCTCATGTGCTTGTCGTTTAACGATAAAACATTTTAGCATACTCAGTCTTCTTTTGAAAACCACACCAATATAACGTGTTACAATATTAACCATACATTGATAGATTGTAAGAAATCCAACAAATCATAAGTCTAGCCGAAAGAATTGGCTTTGACTTCATCATACAACAATTCATGCGTAAGAATACATGAACCATAAAGCTTGTATAGATTGAACATAGACAAGGGTTAGAATACTTGCCTTCAACGTCTGTTACGGTTATTACACGTTTACGTTAAGTCCTTAAGGTCTCAATAGTAGATGATCACATCACATAACACATTAGGTCATGAATAAACATGCATTATTCCTAATGAATCTTACCCTTCTTCTCAATCTAATAAGATATTAGACTTGTTACTATTGGTTCTGACTTTCTGATTATAATTCACATTATTCTTACGTTCATGTTCGATTACTTATCTTTAACCTTTATGTATCATAATTAAGGTTTCACAATGCTTTTCAATGCTATAAATAAGCTTTACTTTATTTGTTAAAAAATTATCATTTATTCTAAACATTCAAACCTTTTTTCATTGACTAAAACCCTAGGATCAAGCTGCCATGGCGGCAATCATTTGCTACAACTTCGCTACATGGCCATGCTAGTTTCCAGTCAAAGACTCTCATCCGGGCAGCCTATACGCCACTCTTTACTCTTCAAGTCGCGCTGCAGTGTGAAACTACAGAATGTCCAGACACTGCACACGGCGCTGCAGTACCAACATTATGCCTTGGGTTGGCGTCACGGTACCAGCTCTGTGTACCAGACAATTGACAGTTTTAATTTGCACAACGAAATTCTCGGACTCCAAATTTGATCATTTTAAGTCCGAATCGGCTCATTCAAAAGCCATTAGCTCACAAATCACATACTCTACGTGTTCATGCAAGAATTTAATATTTTTGACTTTGTTTACTCAAAGCTCACCTATTGGTTCATTTTTAACGAAAATGATAAACGTCTGTGAACGTTCAACGCTCGTTTCTTCTTTCTAAGTCAGAATTCGACCATTTTTGAGTCCGCAACTTTATAATGCCAAATAAGATTTGTTCCCATTGAAAACCAATGTTTCCGAGCTCAATATCAAAATTCAACCTCTAATCCGAGAATTCACAAATTCGACGATTATCGTCCAACCGTGAAAATTCCGGTATAACTTCATTACTTATGATTTGATTATCATTCCAAATGGATTCTATCCATCATATGGACATTTCAACCTACATATTACATCAACTTATTTTCATGATAAGTTATGGCTTATTCTTCATGAGTTTATAAATTATCAAAGTATAAACTACATATAGTTTCAATTCTCATGACTTATGATAGTTTAAGTCCTTTAACCAACATTCTTACAAACTTTTAACATACCAAATTCATTCATGTAAACATGTTATAAGTCTTACAAGTTCTTCCTTAGTTCATAGCTTATTTATGAACAAAGTGCTTATTCTCGGCTTATTAGGACTTAAGTCCTTATTTTATTTCTTCCTAACATTTCTTTGCATACATGATCATTAATTCACACTTCTATTATCAACGTATAATGGTAGAGATGGAAGTCCAATGACATGAGATCATTACCTTTGTTGAACTAGCTTTCTTCTTCTCTTTTCTAACAAATGAAAGTAGCTTATTCTTGCTTATTCTCTCTAACTAATAAGCTAATTGTGTTGGATGAAAAGGAACAAGCAACAAATGAAATCCAAGGCTTTCTGTTTATAGGAAAACCAAAGTGAATGCATATTAGACAATACACCACACCCAACTCCTTACTATTCATTTCCTAGCTACTAAGTTAACTTGCCCACCAAATAAAATACTTAGCCATCACACTAATATCTTGGTCATTACACAATTATCTTGGTTACCAAGATTAACCACATTAACATGGGTTGCCCTATGGGTCACTATAACCCAATGGATTCTAGCTTGGGCTTGGATTTAATTAACTTAACTTAACTTTGGGCTTGTATTACCAACTTACTTGGACTTCTCATTAACCACCACTTGGGCTTGCACATTAATTCTATTGGACTTTACAATTTGCTAACAATCTATAAGTCCATTCCATTTGGATAAAAGCCTTATTATATATTCTCAATGTATTATTCTCATATACTAAATCTTAATATACGATATCCCATCCTTTATACTTACTCGTATCATACTTCGCATTATACTCGAATTCGTTACATCGTACAATACATACAGATCATACGATCATTACATTAATTTCTAACGCTTTATTTTCCTAACATTCTCGAATTATGTCCGCATGCGAAAAATTACGTTTTCCATACTTGAATTATTATTACATAATCCAACTCACTTCGATATTCTATCGTTACATATTTCTCGGAAGTTCAAAAATAGTTTTTGAGCAGAAATCGATGAATAGTGTTTTTTGGAAAACTTCTCGGAAAACTTTTATTTTCGTCTTAGAAATTCAAACACTTTAATTCTCTCACGTAGTCGAAATACTACGACATTCTGATGTTTCTAGGTAATAGAATGACATTCATCTTACTAACACATAATAATAACAAGTAATATAATTTTATTCATTATTTTATTAAATAAAATTATTTTACAAAGGATCCGAATTTCTCGGTCGTTACAAGCCGAGTGTTCATCCGTTTAAAGCTATAAAAGTCTTCTTTGGCAGTTCTTACACACTTTAAAGTCTTTCTCTTCATCTTTGCACACATTGTTCTTCACATTGAGATTCGTGTTGCGTGTGTATGCCCAGACTTCAGTCCGTGGCTTTTATTTTCTTTTGTGGATATATATATATATATATATATATATTTACATTTCTGTCAGGCCTAGAGTTTACTTCATGGCCTTTTACTGCTTTATTTACATCTGTCCTGCCTAGAGTTACTTTGTGGCGGTTGATCATTTTTACTGCTTTATTTATATTTAGTCCCGCCTGGAGTTTACTTCGTGGCGGTTGATCGTATTTATTGCTTTATTTACATTTCTGATACCCCATGGAGGTGCTTCATGGTGGTTGATCATGTCTCTATATATATATTTACCGCTTTTATATATTTACATTTTTGATCCTCCATGGAGGTGCTTCGTGGTGGTTGATCATGTCTATATATTTATATATTTACTGCTTTTATATATTTACATTTCCGATCCCCCATGGAGGTGCTTTGTGGTGGTTGATCATGTTTGTATATATATATTTATAGCTTTTATATATATAATTGCTTACTGTTTTCATATAAACTGCGGCATCATGTGAGCCTAGGAATCATGTGATCACAGATTCAGTCTACTGAATCTAGATTCGGTTCCCGTGATGGACATTTTCAGTTGTAAGAAGCTTGTAAATTATTCACGGTGTTTGAATTTCCTTAGATGACTTTAATGCCCATGAGGAGTTCGGCACTGCTATATAATATTTTCTTGAAGATGCTTCGCATCTCGAAAATAAAAGCAATCAAGCCGAACATTTAATAAAATGGAAGTATCAAAGGCCTCAATTACTATTGAGCACAGGGTTTGAAAAAACCTTTTTTTTTAAAACAACACTACTCTATCTTGTTTAAAATTAAATTTGTACATAAATTCAAACCCTGTGTATATAGGTGCGAACGTGGCGTATCACTACTTCCAAATAACTGCACATTGACCCACATACACACACACACATTCATATAACCGTTTAATTGAAATGTGGCGGTAACCGTGGTAACACGGATGTCGGGGGGTGCCTAACACCTTCCCTCCGCATAAGCAAGTCCCCAGACCCTAATGAATCTCGGTTTCACAGACCCGTTTAGCAGTGTCACATCACTGGGTGAATGTACAAACCTTTTCTCAGTTGTGTTGGTACAACCATTTAAAAAACTAATCGGCGACTTACATATCAAATCGCTTTAAGATATAAATGTCGTACCTTTTCATAACTTATTTTTTCCAACAAATCTCACCTAACATGAGAACACCAAAAGACAAGAACAGAAAAGGGAACAATAAAAATCCCGACGTTGACACTAAGACAGCATGCAATTCTGCTTTTAGCTCTTTCACCTCTTGACACTAATGAAGGTTTCTATCCAACACTATCATAAATATTGACATCATCGACTCCCCTGAGGCATCTCTTTTGCAAGTGCTACTGGGTTAAAGGACACTACCTCCACCTCTTCTTCCGACATGCCGTCAAAAACAGACATAAGGTCTTGGTTCTGCGAGTCTCACGACTCAATTACCACCACTTCTGGCTCTTCTGCTATAGGGTTCGGTATAATCTCTATTTGATTAACTGATTCTTCACTTTCTACTTGTATATCTCTATAAATTTTGTTTCCTCTTGACATTTACAACAAAACAATTTAGTTTGATTAGTACACGTCAGTAGAATAATTAAAACACATATCATATATAATGCATTTTTTAGGGTTAATTTCATCTTTTACTTCTTTGACTTCTTTTAAGGTTATGACTTAAGGTTTTAATTCCCCCCTTAAGTTTTATAACCTAATGCTTTGATACTAACCTGTGATGCCCCCAAATCCGGGTATCTTACAACCTGACATATGGTGCTACACGGTGCTAGAATTCACACAAACATTCAATTGAAATGCCTCAAAAGAATTAATAAGTCTTATATATATTCCAAAACAATATTACCATTCCCCAAGTTCTTTATAACCATTACATTAAATCTTGTCATAATATCAAATATTAATATCATTCACCTATACTATTACATTGGTAATCTACAGGTTCACCTTAGCCTTCCCTTTATCTTTGCCGGATCCTTCGGTCCGTTCGATCTTAGCTACATTCATATGGTTCAAGCAAGAGTGAGCATAACTAGCTCAACAAGTACGATAATTCCATTTAAATAATATGCTTGAATCATACAAATCATATATCTTCAATAACTGAACAATAGTTATGAAGTACTATCGATAATTCAAAATAGCACTTCTCTTTTCTTTAAATCGTTTTACAATGACAATATTTAGTAAAACATCAATTCCGGTCCAAGACCTTTAGCATTTCATACTTTCTTTGAAAAGGATAATCTGGAACTTTGTCCGCAAGTCCGACATTACTTACGAGCACATCTAGGTGATCAGCCTATAGTACTCTATGTTGTACAACACTACATTCTTTAAACATATGTACGTTTAAGTTGTGGCAACCTCACGTTCATGTCGTTTGACGACAAAACATTTGTTTAGCATACTCAGTCTTCATTTGAAAACCATACCAAAATAGTTTGGCAAAACATTGACAATACTTTGATAGATTATAAGAAATCCAACATATCATAAGTCTAGCCAAAAGAATTAGCTTTAACTTCATCATACATCAATTCATGTATAAGAATACATGAATCACAAAACTTCTCCAGATTGAACATAGACAAGGGTTAGAACACTTGCCTTCAAAGTCTGCTACTATTATTATACTTTCCCTTTAAGTCTTTAGAGTCTCTATAATACATAACCACATAACATACCACATTAGGTCATAATCAGATATGTATGGTACCTAACGTATCTTACCCTTCTTCTCAATCTAACAATTTATTAGATTTATTATTATTGGTTCTGGCTTGCCGTTATAATTTACATCGTTCTTATGTTCACGTTCGAGTGATTATCTTCAACCTTTAGTTATCATACTTAAGGTTTAACAATGTCTTAAACAATGTTACTTTAAGTTTTAGTTCATTACTAATTAATTTACTTTCTCTCTTTACTTATAAACTTTCCTTACTGTGCTTGATCTAGTGCTGGCGCTGCAGTGCCAACTTCTTCTCTCTAAGTCATGGCTGCAGGCTTCACTCTCCAAAGATGGTTGAGGGCCAGGACGTGCCATTGCCTGGTACATGAGTCTTAGTGTTAACTGTCTTTGCTACTTTACCATGACTACATGAGAGGTTATGGGCTGGCTTTGGCAATCGCAACGCCGCTTTTTGGCCTCGAGTGGCTTGCCATGCCGCGCCAACTCTCAGCGCACTGATAACTTTGACAGTTTTTGAACTTTTCGAACTTTCCGGACCCCAAATTTGATCATTTTAAGTCCGAATTGGCTCGTTTAAAAGCCATAAGCTCACAAATCACATACTCTATGTGTTCATGCAAGAATTTTACATTTTTGACTCCTTTAACTCAAAATTCACCTTTGAGTTCATTTTTAACGAAAACGATAAACGTTCGTGAACGTTCAACGCTCGTTTCTTCATTCTAAGTCAAAATTCCATCATTTTTGAGTCCTCAACTCTATAATGGCAAATAAGACTTATCCCCATCGAAAACCAATGTTTCTGAGCTCAATGTCAAAATTCAACTTCCATTCTGAGAATTTCACGATTTTGACGATTATCGTCTAAACTCGTGAATTTTGCCATAACTTCGTTACTTTAGATTTGTTCATCGTTTCAAATGGGTTCTTTCCATCATACTAACATCTTAGCATACATATTTTGTTAACTTATATACATGTTAAGTTCTTACTTGTTCTTCATGAGTTTATAACTTTTATACTTATGATTTTACTTCACATGATTTATCATGGTTTTAGTCTTCTAACAACCATCCTTACTTCTTCTTATCATACAAACTTCATTAATGTAAACATATGACAAGTTCTTACATGTTATTCGTAAGTTCATAACTTAACTAAGTATGAATCACTTATTCATGGCTTATTAAGGTTTAAGTCCATTGATTAGCCATACTTATCACTTCTTAGCATACATGCTCCACTAATCAACACTTATCTATCAAACTATAATTGAAGAGATGGAAGAGAAATGGTCTAGGAGTCTTACCCTTGATGATCAAACTTGGTTCTTCTTCTTGCTTTTTGAACTAATAATTCTAGCTTTTTCTCTCTAACCAATAAGTTATAAGTTGTTGGTAGAAATCTAACAAGTAAAAAATGATCTAGCAAGCTTCCTATTTATAGGATTGGCAAAGTTAGGGTAATTTAGTCATTAAACTCATCCCGCCTCCTTAATCAAACCTCCTTACTATTCATTACTTAATCACCAAGTTTACTTGACCATCACAATACCTACGTATAATACTTCTATCATACTCGTATTCATTACCTCATACAATACCTACGTATTATACGATCATCGCTTTAACTAGTTAACGCTTTACTTTTCCTAACGTTCTCGAATTAAGTCCGAATGCGAAAAACTGCGTTTTCCATTCGTGAATTATTATTACATAATCCATCTCACCTCGATATTTTATCGTTACGTATTTCTCAGAAGTTCAAAAATAATTCTCGAGCAGAAATTAGTGAATAGTGTTTTTCGGAAAATTTCTCGAAAAACTTTTATTTTCGTCTTGAAAATTTAAACACTTTAATTCCCTCACGTAGTCAAAATACTATGACATTCTGATATCTCTAGGTTATAGAACAACATTCATCTTGCTAACACATAATAATAACATATAATATAATTTTATTCATTATTTAATTAAATAAAATTATTTTACAATAAATTCGAATTTCTCGGTCGTTACTGTAGACACTCAAAATTTTCTGCACACCTATTACTAACATTGCAGGACGGTAGATTCGTCTTTCAGAGATAACCCAAGAAGATAACTCACATGCATTCCGGATACCACCCGAAGTTCAGTCTCAACCCCGGAACACTCATCGGGAGTATCAATTCCAACCACGGAGATGACCCCGAGTTTCGTCCTTGGAGATAACCCCAAGGAATGTTGTTGCAGTTCCGGCGATAACTCCGAAAATGCTTGTTTCAAATGCATGCAATCAGCTTCAACCTCAGAACTCCCACCGAGGCACTCATTCCAAAGACCCGGGAGATAACACCGGGAAGACATACACACTTAAAGATGACCCTGCGGAATTCAAACACTTGTAGCAGTCCAATCTTAGCGATAACCCTAAGCAACGTCTGCTATTAGCCCAACCGGAGATAACCCCGGTGAGGAGAAAAATCGTCATCTTTCCACCTCAACCCCCAGCACGCCATCTCAACATCTCATACATACATTTCTACACACCAATGTCCCACAAGAGCCAAGGAGTTCCAATCTCGAGTGCCTATTACGCAGGGCAACACACCGGATAAAATTTGAAGCTTGAAGACCATGGGCATGGTCCCCTCTTCCCGACTTCGTACAACCTCTAATCCCATGTCATTGCGTAACTCTTGACAAAAGCAGTCTAGAGAAGGTCTTGTACATCTCGTTTGGATGCTCGGATTAAAGTTCTGCAAGTTTGAGCAGACATCATAGTGCACGATTGAGACGGCGGGACTCATGAGCCCGGGGCACTTACGGGCAGCCCCAAAAGATCTGTGGTCGCTGAAGTACACTGATGGAAACAAACTCTATAAATATAGAGCTTGGGGTGGCCATTTGTAAGAGAAAAAAAGGCAAGGAAGCCCTATCAAATTTGCTCTGTACACACCCCATATTAAGTGCTTTCTCATTTTAAACACCTGTTAGATCACATATAGCTATATTTTTATCGGCGGGAGCTGAGTGTTCGTCCATTTATAGTCCTAGAAGTCTTCTTTGGCAGCCCACTGTAAGCCTTCTTACATATTATAAAGCCTTTCTCTTCATTTTTGCACACACTATTCTTCGCATTGAGAGTCGTGTTGTGTGTGTATGCTCGGGCTTCGGTCCATAGTTTTCATTTCTGTCTGTATATATATACTTATATATGTATATATTTATATATATGGACTAACATTATCAAGTTATGCCTCGATTGAGCCTATAATTTTGTCTGGAGCATTTACTTGCTTTTATATATATATATATATATATATTGTAACGACCCGAAAATTTGGATTTTCCAAAATTTAAGTTTAAAGAATTAGTTATTAATAAAATAAATTTTTATTAATAATATTATGTGATATGTGTTTATTAATCGTTCTAGAACTGAGGATGATTATAAGTTAGAATAATTCTGGCTATGATCTATATTGAACGAGTAAGAATTTTCAAGACAAAATTAAATATTTTACGGGAACAAAAATATTTCCGCGGAAAAAGACGAAATAGGCACTATTCACCCGACAAAACCTAAGGGTTAGGGTTTGAATAACCTAAGCCGTTCTGAGAGTTCGGTATGTCGAAATGATATTCCGTCGAAAGATTTGACGATAATATATCTTGAAAAGTTAAGTAAACCGATAAAAGTTTTTCTCAAAAAATGTGCAGAAATTGGACAATAAAAAATGACGAAAAGTACTGCTATGTACTTTTCATTCGTTTAGCTACGTTAGGATAAAACGTGAAGGAAAATGCTTAACGCCAAAAAGTGTTTTTCAGTTTTTTAGGAATCCGAAGAATACGTAAAATTTAATCAGTAAAGGAAAGACGAAATATCCAAAAATATTTGGATTCCGAGAATCGCAGTTTTTAAAACTGTCGGACAAAAACCCGAAAGACGAAATCACGTAACTTAAAGGCTAAGTAGACTTAAGGGCTAAGTTAACTTAACACTTAAGTAATGAATAGTAAGGAGGTTAGGGGTGAAATGACTATTTTGCCCTAGCTTTGGACAATCTATAAATAGGAAGCTAAATTTCATTTAAATGAGATTTTGAAGAATCCTATACTAGAGAGAGAGAATTTGGATGGAGAGGGAGAAGGAAGAGCATGAGCATGAATGTTCGGATCGAAAAAGTTCGTGAAATGGAAAAGCTAGCAAATCGTCGGTTTTGTCTAGCGAAAGAAAAATAAAGAGGAAAGGTATTAAAACCTAACTTCTATGTTAGATTTTCTTTAAAGTTTTATATGTTTAAAACATAACTTAATGAAGATAAGAAGTAGATGATGTTAAGAATGATTTCATATGGATGAAATCATGAGAAATAATGAAAATAAGAATTTGAAGTTTAGTAAATAAATTTCTTAAGGAAGTATAAGATTCGTAATGAATTAGAACGATCCTAGTGGATTATATGAATAATTAGGTGAAAGAAGTAAGGAATGATGTTCTATAACATCAAATTCCATTAAAAAGTGAAATCGTAATCGAAAATATCGATTAAAATAATGAATGAACGAAGAACACGAAGAACATGCGAAGAACACGAAGAACGTTGTTGATGGACAAATTTAAAACCATCATAGGATATTTGTTGTTGATGGACAAGTTTAAAACCATCGCGTATAAGTTTGATGCATATTCTTTGGGTTAGAAATCAGAGAAACGTTCATGAAGAACGGATTAAAACTTAGCTATAACGAAGTTATGGCGAAAATTTTGTAAAAGATAAATGAGAATTAGAAAGTTAGTAAATGAATCCGAACGTGTAGGGTTTCATAAGAATGTGAGAGAACATAGAAAACGTAAGTCGTGGACTCAAGAACAAACAAATTTCGAGTTCGGATGACCGAATTACGCACGAACAAACAAAGAGCGTTAAAAACATAAAATAAACAAAGGGTGAAGATCAAGCCAATCGAATGGCATGTTAACAGATTCAGAATGAAGTTCTATCCAAGGGGGATTGAAGTACATAAGATAAGGAAGAGAATGGCTTTGGAATGACCTCATTCGGAGTTATAACGAAGGAGTTATTAGATCGGGAAGTAGCGTCTCAAAATGAAGTTAACACTTAAAAGAAATTATCAAGAATTAGGGCTTGGCGCCGCGCGCCAACCATGCCTTTTAGGTGGTAACTGCAGCTGCTGCACTGCAGAGTTTGGAGAATCGTAAACTCGCACCATGGTGCGAGAAATAGAAGGGAGAGTGGCGCCGCAGCGCTAGTGTAGGAAAAAGCCAGAGAAGAGCTTTTAACTGCTCAACTCTTGGGGGGAAACGTATGGGAATATAAAGAACATAATGTTCAACTAATGTAACACTTAATTTAAACCTTAAATAAAGGTTGAACGGAAAGATTAAACGAGATTAAAAGACAAAGAATTTTAAACGCGAGTTACATAACCGATGTCTGGGGACCGTAGTCGCAATAAACGAACGTGAGGGATTGTTATGGTTGTGATTCCTTAGACATTGAGTGACGAGGGTAATGAATAACATTTCGATGTTATGTCATGATAGTGAGAGATAAGTGTGAAGCGTATAAACACTGTGTACGCAATGTTGTTGCGATAAATGAATGGTCTTAGCATATAATGAATGACTAATGAACATGGGGTTCAAGTAAGGGATAACGAAAGTATTAAGTAAGATACGAATGGTATTAAGAAATCCGTAATGAATGGTGATAAGATTAATGAAAGCCAAAGGTGAGTTGTATAAGAATGAATCCCGAGGTATGATATTTAGTTGCTAGAAAGCCGTAAGGAATAAGAAATTAACTTAACGAACGTTATAGTTAATGGTTAAGATAAGTTCCGATAAGTTTAAGTTGTAGTACAATCGTAACCTTTGATGGTTGGCATATGGGAGCTGGGCTAAACAATTCCTTCAGAGAGCGAAGGTATATACAAAACTGGCAACCGATCTAACTCACTGTTATGGGCAGAGTAGATGAGATGGGAACTTATTTGTTGGTTGTTTGTGGGAAACCACTCAGAGTACCATATGGACTACTAGTAGAGAAGCGATGTGTGCTGAGTCCTAGAGAAGTAATAAGAAGAAGATAAAATGTAAAACATCAAAGATGATGAACGTAAAAGTAAGACATCTCCGTATGTCATGAAGCCGTAGAATGGTAATGAAAGTGGCATAAACCTAGGTTGAAAGAACGCAAACCATAGGAAGTAAAGTTAAGCAAACTAATGCATAAGTCAAATATACATGACTAATTAGTGTATGTGTTGTTTTTCTTATGTGCTACATAGGAACTGGAATGAGTAGTTCGGCATAAGCTGTAGCTGGGCGTAAGGCAAGTTTCCTAACTTCATTCATATTTCAAATGAATGCTAGTTTCTTAAACTTCTCAGATGTTCATTAGTCATTCTTATATCCGATGAGCCTGGATTTTATATCCGATGCGTTTAGTGCTTATATATATATATATATAGCGACAAATCGCTGAAATGATAAATCGAGCCGGGATTGAGAAACAACCTGTGTGTTTACCGCTATATATATATATATATATATATATATATATATATATACATTTCTATCAGGCCTGGAGTTTACTTCGTGGCCTTTTACTGCTTTATTTACATTTCCTCCCGCCTGGAGTTTACTTCGTGGCAGTTGATCGTCTTTACTGCTTTCTTTACATTTAGTCCCGCCTGGAGTTTACTTCATGGCGGTTGATCGCATTTATTGCTTTATTTACATTTTTGATCCCCCGTGGAGGTGCTTCGTGGTGGTTGATCATGTCTCTATATATATTTACCGCTTTTATATATTTACATTTTCGATCCCCCGTGGAGGTACTTCGTGGTGGTTGATCATGTATGTATATATATATATATATATATATATATATATATATATATATATATATAGCTTTTATATATATAACTGCTTACTGCTTTTCATATAAACTATGGCATCATTGAGCCTAGGAATCATGTGATCACAGATTCAGTCTATTAAATCTAGATTCGGTTCCCGTGATGGACATTTTCAGCTGTAAGCAGATTGTTAATTATGCACGGTGTTTGAATTTCCTTAGATGACTTTCATGCCCATGAGGAGTTCAGCATCGCTATATATATTATTTTCTCGAAGATGCTTCGCATCTGGAAAATAAAAGCAAACAAGCCCCCGAACCCAATGGAAGTATAAAATGGAAGTATGAAAAGGTCTCAATTACTATTGAGCATAGGGTTTGAAAAATCTCTTTTACAAAACTTCACTGTTATATCATGTTTAAAACTGAATTTTTCATATAAATTCAAACCCTTTGTATATAGGTGCGAACGAGGCCTCACACTATTTCTAAATAAATTGCACATTGATCTACACACACACATTCATATAACAATTTCTTAAAATGTGACACCCCCAAATCCGGGTACTTCCATTTCTGCGGGATTTGGTGTTCACTGTACAAATATCATCTATCTATCTACCCATAATAAATGCAAACCATGCAATAGATAGAAATAAATCTTCCCCTTATGGGGTTACAACATCTGAATAATAACCAATACAATCCCCGGTTAAACAAACCTTAAACATCTGTGCGGAATCATAAATAAACAATAAGTCTTAACAACATCAAGTCTAAAACATAAATACATAATCAAATAACAACAAGTCTTCATCACTTGTTAATCTTGCCCTTTCCTTTACTAGTGGAAGGCTCGTCAGACCTTTCATTCTTAACCGCAATGTTATTATTACGCAAGAGTGAGCATGATTGCCCATAAGTATAATAGTACAATAATAAAATAATAACATGCGAGTGAATTAACAACTTCTAAATTAAGAGCTCAACTTTTGAATCAAGAATGCATAACAAGAATCAAAAGAAATTCTGAGGGTCATAAGTCCTTGAACTATGTCCTAGGTTGTCAAGTGTTTATACTTGAAACCTTTAACAGTCATAAGACTTTGGACTCATCTTCTCATACTTTGGGGGATCAGCCCTTAGTACTATACTATGCACAATATCTGAACGCTAAAGCGTAATTAATCCCCTATAACATAGTTATTCATCTCAGTTTGATATTAGAGTTCGCACCAAAGAAAGTTTGGTTTGGATCAGCTCAACAAGGGTTTTGAATTTAGAACGTTCATCAACTATGGACTAGTTGAATCAATAAGGGTTCGCTAGTCTTACAAAGTTCAAAAAAATAACTCATATCTAAATTGAATAATAATCTCGAGAAGTATACAATAGAATAAGTATTGTATAACAGAAACATGCTTTGATAAGATTAATAATCTTTGATATAATAAATTGAACTTGATCAATAATAACGAGAATTTGTTCGATGTAAGTTCATAACTTGAATAACAATAATAAGTAGCGTTAGGAAACTTGCCTCGTACATTGATTACACGTTAATTTATTCCCGTTCTTTGATTTAATCCTACATACCATTTACATTCACAATACCAATTAATTATCACGTAACTAGTCATCTCAATTTTATTCTTTGGTCTAAACTCTGGTTATGACTATACTTAGTCGAATTATCACGCTTATTTTCACATAATATCACACTACACGAATAATAATCTAACTATGCATTCAATAATTCAATCCACATGTAAATATGTTATTGACATATTAAGAACTTATTTTAACATCTCATTATATGTCTTAACATATTTTTATGTTCAATAGATTTGGTTACTAATACTTTTCTGGACATGAATAATCAAAACATTTCATTTCGAAAGCAATCTACAGAGTGGTATTATATGGGCTACCACCAAAGAAGTCGGGTTCTTAGTAGCGATGGCGCCATGACTTTAGGATTTGGTATTGTGGCACAAAGGTGGCTCTCTGCGTGGGACTTAAGGCATGGAGATGGCGCCGCAGCGCGAAACTCCAGTTTCTGAATTTTCAGTTCGCAAAGAACACAGAGTCATGCGAAATTATCATTATATGGTCAATAATTACATTAATTTAACATACCCACATACTAGAATTCATACATAATCATTACCCAACCTTTATAGAGTGTTTTCAACAAGTTTAAACACATAATTTACAGAATTAAAACATGTAATTCCACTATTCTTGATGTTCTTGAAAGTTTTAAACATAAAACATAAAAATTAATACTACGGTTTCGTTATAATACCAAATCCATCCATTCAAAGTTTTATTTCTTCGTTTTAACATACATAATTATATACAATGTAAAATTTATGAGACAATAAATGTTTGACGTATTAAATTTGCGAGTAAGGGCCATATGGCCATATTTCTATACTCTGTAATTTTGTAGCAACAATATACATCATATTTTTATGAAACTAATGATATGGAATCTATAATATATAGTAAAAACATATTTTGCTAACATATTATCACATATATATCCACCTAATCACTATTATTTCCAATTACAGAGATATAACAGAACTTGAAAGCCATTTTCATGAAACTTTAAATGACGTAAATAAACAAATTGGGTTGAAGAGATTACCCAAAGCGTAGTGTAGATTTAGTAGGAGATGAAATCCTTCTCAGATTCTTCTTCAATCACACACTCACAATTCCCCTCAACAATTATTAAGTTCTCTCTGACTAGTTTATCAGGCTTAAAAAATGAAATAAAAAGAATATGCATATAATATATAAACTAACGCAATTGTGGTCAGTTAACCAATCATGGGTTAACTGCCCTCAACCTCCACTAAGGCCTTGTTTGGCTAATCAATATAATTCATTCTCATTTAATTTGATAAACTTCTTATACTATAGTTTAATAATGTCACACCTATTAGGAAATTGATCGAATATATCTTATTTAATTCAATTTAAATAAAATATAATAATTCCTCATTAATTCTCATAGTCACATAATTAAAATTCTCAATTATTAATTATGTCAAATTATTAATTCTCTAATTAATTATTAATTCAAATAACTTTAGGCTTATTAAATATTTCTTTTAATTCAATAAGCTCACATAATTACATACTTTGAATAATTAATTTAATAAAATTAATCCACCACAATTTCATCAATTAATTATTTAATGTAATAATTAAATCATCAAAAAAATTATTTATTTAATCCAATAAATATTAAAATTAAATTTCAAAATCTCGTTTGTCACATAAAAAGTGGCGGTCACCGTGGTAACACGGATGTCGGGGGGTGCCTAACACCTTCCCTCCACATAATCAAGCCGCCGAACCCAAATGAATCTCGGTTTCACAGGCCCGTTAGCAGTGTCACATCACTGCATCAATGTGCAAACCTTTTCTCGGTTGTGTTGGTGCAACTAGTTAAAAATACTAACTAGAGACTCTTACAGTCAAATCGTCGACATGATACATGTCAGACCTTTTTCACTTGTTTTTTCAAACAAATCTCACATAACATGAGAACACCAAAGAACAAGAACAGAAAATGGACAAATAAAAATCCCGACGTCGATGGTTACAATGTTATTATGTGCTACGTGATGCATGAAAACTATTAGATTTTGTTGGGCCGTCGAGCTCAACCTTTCAAATAACCACTTTTGCAGGTTAAAGATTCAAGGTAAAGTTATGTGCTACTTGAAAGACGTGAATCAAATATGATACTTGAAGATTTATACACTTTGGCTAAATTATTATTATTTGAACCATGTTTAGGGTTCCGAATAATGTATGATGCTTAATAGATGTCGAGTTATAAAGTTTAAGTTTTGTTTATTGTATGAACGGGTATTGAACCTAGATTAAAGTTTTATTTATTAACTCTGATAAGGTGAGTAATAAACTAAGTATAGTTCGAAGGTAGGTAAAGATAAAGGTTTTGAGAAATGTACTTGAGAAATCATAATGATTATATAATGATAAACTATAAAGTTTAAGTTATCTGATATGTAAAGGTTATCAGATTGACAAGTAAGATTCTATATAATAACAGTGATGAAGCGAATCATACAATAAGATTGATTCTAAGACATGTAGATGATAAAGGTTTTGATTCAGGGAATTAAAGTAAGAAATAGAAAAGTTTAAATTATTTTGCATTTTATTAAGCTTAACATCGAATAATGATGTAAAATCAGAAGTCGATAATTGAATTGTATGAATTTTGTGGTCGTTACAGTATCATACTGATATTCATTGCTTCGTATAATACTTGTGTATCATACGATTATCTTTTATTCACTCTTTTCTTTCTTAACATTCTCGAACTTAGTACGAAGGTGAAAAACTGCGTTTGTCATAACTGAATTTATTATTACATAATCCATCCTTCCTTATTATTCCGTCGTTATGTATTTCCTGGAAGTTCAAAAATAATTCTCGAGTAGAAATGGATGAATATAGTTTTTCGAAAAATTTCTCGGAAAGCTTTTATTTTTGGCTTAGAAATTCAAACACTTTAATTCCTTCACGTAGCCAGAATACTACGATATTACGATACTTTTAGGTTATAAAACAACCTTCATCTTGTTTACTCATTATAATAACATATATTATAATGTTCTTCATTATTTAATCAAATAAAATTATTTTACAATTAATCCAATTTTCTCAGTCGTTACATTCTCCCCCCCCCCTTATAAGGATTCTGTCCCTAGAATCTCGCTATAAATTAAACAAATAACTCAGGGTAATTCTTCTTTATATTTTCTTCAAGTTCCCACGTTGCTTCTTCGGCATCGTGGTTCTTCCATAACACCTTTATCGAAGGTATAACGTTATTCCTCAGAACATGCTCTTTTCTATCAACGATTTAAATAGGCATTTCCTCATACGTCAAGTCTTTCTCAATATGAATAGGCTCATATTCTATTAGGTGCTTATAATCTGGCTTATAAGGACGTAACACGGATACATGAAACACATTGTGTATTCATTCTAAGTCTGGAGGTAATGCTACCATGTAAGCTACCTTTCCTACCCTTCTTAATATCTCAAAAGGTCCTATAAATCTTGGACTTAACTTTCCCTTCTTTCCAAAGCATATCTTTCCTTTCCAGGGAGATACCTTTATAAATACATACGAGCCTACTTCAAACTCTCTATTCACTCGATGCGAATATGCATACTTCCTCTGTCTGTCTTGAGCTGCTACCAATCGCATTCATATCAGCTTAACTATATCCGCTGTTTGTTGCACCAATTCAGGTCCTAGCATTCGACGTTCTCCTACTTCTTCCCAACATAACGGTGTTATGTACTTCCTTCCATATAAAGCTTCGTAAGGCAGCATGCCTATGTTCGCATGATAACTATTGTTATACGCAAACTCTACTAACGGTAGATGATCATCCCAACTACCTTTGAAATCCATGACGCAAGATCTCAACATATCTTCTAGCGTCTGAATTGTCCTTTCGCTCTGTCCAACTATTTGTGGATGATAAGATGTACTTAACTGCAACTGTGTTCCCATCTGTTCTTGTAGACTTCTCTAAAAGTTTAATGTGAATCGTGGATCATGATCTGACTTTATCGAAACTGGTACCCCATGTCTGGAAATAATTTCCTTAACATAAAGTTTAGCTAACTGATCTAAGTTAACCTTAACTCTAAGTGGCAAAAACTTAGCCGACTTCGTCAACCATTCCACTATTACCCAAATAACGTCATACCCTTTCTGTGTAATTTGAAGTCCCACCACAAAGTCCATTGTGATATGCTTTCACTTCCTTTCCGAAATTTCCAATGACTGTAATAAGCCATTTGGTCGTTGATGTTCGACCTTAACTTTTTGACAAGTTAAGCACCTACTAACATATTCTGCTATCTCTCTCTTCATGTTCGGCCACCGAAAACTCTGTCGAATGTCTTGATACATCTTAGTGCTACCAGGATGAATCGAATACCTTGAACTATGAGCCTCTTATAATACTTCCTCCTTCAACTCCATTTCATTAAGAACCCTAATTCTTCCTTCAAATCTTAATAATCCCTCATTATAAAGACTATACTTTATCTCTTTTTCATCTGCTAGCCACTTCTTCATCTGATCACACTCATCATTCCTGAGTTGTACCTCCTTGACTCTCTCTACAATGGTAGATCGAATCTCCGTTGTAAACAATCTTTGATCCGACTCACTCGGTAACTTCACCTCTAACTCCATTCTAGCCATCTCCGTTATTAACTCAATTTGAGCTGTTAACATAGACAATTTTTCCCAACCCTTCCTACTTAAGGCATCGGCCACTACATTGGTTTTTCCTGGGTGATACAGGATATCACAGCCGTAATCCTTTAACAACGTCAGCCATCTCATTTATCTCATACTTAAATCTTTTTGTGTGAAGAAATTGAAAGTAGTATGCACACAAGCCAATCATGTTTGATGATAAAGCATATACTTTGTAACAATCTTATTCATTTATTAATAAAAAGTATTAATTTATTAAAGGCTTTTAATTATCTACATGATGCTGTTTTAAAATATGTGATAAACCCATAGTTTTAAGCAATGCTTTTAGAATAATGATGATGATCATTCTAGTGAGATCTAAATTCTTAGAAAGCTTAAAACTAAAATAGTTCCCAATCATTAGATTACTAAATTGGGGATTAGTGAATCCGGATAGATTGGTACATACGTTGCTTGCTCATTGGATGAGGATGATTGATCTCATGATCATTTGTGTGGAGACACTAAAGCAAGTATATAGGTGCTTATTAGAGAATAAGTTCAATTGAACGCATTGGCTTGCTAAGGAATACCTAATGGAGTTTTACTTACTCGTCAATAGGAATTTCAGTAGTGATAGTAGTACAAGTGATCCTTGGACTTGAGATCATCATAGTATCTTGTGTATGATGAGTTATACTTTGACTTATTCCTTAAGACCCTTAGGGTATATCAAAGGGTATGCTTGGGTATAATAAGTTGTACATGGAGATAATGTATGATCAATAAAGAATCTACCACTTTATTAAAAGAAGAGAAATGTCCTATGTGATTCGATAAATGACAACCCAAAGAGTCCTTGGTTAAGGCGTAATGAAATTAGAAAGGAGTTTCTAATTTGCATTATTTGGAGTTGTGCATTTAAGAGTCTAAATACATATAATTAAATAAAATAAGACTTGACAGTAATTCCATGTCTTATATTTAATTGGGACATTGTATGGTGGAAGGATTGAATTGTACGGTAACTATTTACTCAAAGGTTCTTTAATGATTAATGTTGAAATTTATATTATCTGGAAAGTCGTTGATCGCTAGGGAGGCTTATCCCTATTGTAGAATAAATATTATTTATTTAAATAAATTAATTGTTTAATTTATTTATTTAAATAAGATTAGAATTGTTCTAATTGATTTATTCACAACCGGTTTAATATGGAGAACCTAAAGGGTCACACCATAAAAGGAAGAATAATTATTTAAGAAGTTAATGGCATAATCGTAATAATATGTTATGTATATTTAATTTAATCTATGGTGATAGAATAAATTAAATAGCTTAATATTTATTATTTAATATTTTAGAAATATTAAATATAAATTAATAAGAGGAGTCTTATTAATATTATTACAATTATTATTATTTTAATTTCTAAAAGAGTTTAGGAATTAATTTAATATAAGTACTCTCATTTATTCCTAATTGGATTAGGAAGGAAAATTAGTTAAAGGAGTTTAATTAATTATCCCTAATAAGATTAGGGAGCTTAATTAATTAAAAGAATTTAATTAATTTAATAAATCCCAATTCCTTAATTGTTAAGGTGGGTTGCCCACATCTATAAATAAGAGGAGTCTTATTATGGGTGATGTGGTTGTTGACTTTTACAACATACAACATAATTCCAATTTGTTGGAGAGTACGCCCTTTTTTCTATACAGATAGGAAAAACTAGGGTTTGAGCCAAATACCCATCTTCTTGAATTCCTTTTCTTCCTTGGTGGATCACCTCTATAGGCCAAACACTTGGGTGGCTAACGTTGATGAAAGGAAGGAACCAAACCCGGTGGATTCAAGTTGAACGCGAAAAGGATTGGAGGTGAACTTGTACCTGAGAAAGTTCGGATCTTCAAGGGTATGTTTGTTCTTCATATCTTTTCGTTTAATTAATAATTGTGCATAAAGGGTGATCCGGGTATATGGTTTGTAAATTTTTTAAACTCTGATTTTACACGTTTTCGCACTTTTTATGCAATTTGATTGCGTTCTTGAATATTACAAACCTAACAGATATATTTTAGACTCTTATGGTCTGTGTATATCTCACATTTCTCTCCATACAGGTAATGCCTCCATATCTTTAAGCCAAACACTACGACGACCAGTTCCAGATTATGAGTAGGATAAATTTTCTCATAATCTTTTAACTGCCATGATGCATACGCAATGACCTTGCCATGCTGCATGAGCACGCAACTAAATCCTCTATGTGAAGCATCTCTATAAACTACAAAATTCCGTGTATCATCGGGTAAAGATAATACAGGTGCTTCACTCAACCTTTTCTTCAGTTCATGAAAATTGTCTTCACACTTCTCAGTCCATACGTACTTCACTGTCTTCCTTGTCAAATTAACCAACGGAGTAGCTATCTTAGAAAAATCTTTGATAAATCTTCGATAGTATCCCGCTAATCCTAGGAAACTTCATACCTCAGTCGGTGTTTTCGGTTGTTCCCAATTAATCACTGCTTCCACCTTTGTTGGGTCTACTAAAATTTCATCGCGGTCGATAACATGTCGTAAAAACTATACCCTTTCTAGATAAAATTCACACTTAGTGAATTTCGCATATAACTTCTCTTTCCTTAGTGTCTCCAATACTAACCTTAGGTGTTCAACATGATCTTCTGGCATCTTAGAATAGACTAGAATATCATCGATAAACACTACGATGAACTTGTCCAAATATTGTTTGAACACTCTGTGCATCATATCCATAAATACAGCTGGTGCATTTGTCAACCCAAATGACATTACCAGAAACTCGTAATGGCCGTAACGAGTCTTGAATGCCGTCATTGGTACATCCTCCTTTCTAACCTTTAACTGGTGATACCCCATTCGCAAATCTATCTTAGAAAAATACTTTACCCCTTTCAATTGATCAAATAGATCATCAATCTTGGGTAATGGGTATTTATTCTTTATCGTTAACTTGTTCAACTCTCGGTAGTCGATACAAAGTCTCAACGATCCATCTTTCTTCTTCACAAACAGTACCGGTGCTCCCTACGGCGAAACACTCGGTTGAATGTATTTTCTATCCAAAAGTTCTTGTAACTGCACCATAAACTCCTTTATCTCTACTGGCGCCATACGATATGGTGCCCTTGAAACTGGTGCCACTCCTGGCACAATATCTATTACGAATTCGATCTCCCTATCTGGTGGAAGATATGGTAATTCGCTTGGAAATACATCCACAAATTCTTTGACTATAGGTATTTGTTCCATCGTTGCTCCCACTCTCTTGGTATCAACAACATGACACAAATAACCCACACATCCCTTCCTCAACAATTTCCTAGTTTATGTCATGGTAAGGCAACACGAACGTCCCGACGATTTATTACCATAAAACACTACATGAGGCTGTCTCAATGTTCTAATGTTTACACATTTCTTTTGGCAATCTATAATTTCACCATGGTTAAACAACCAATCCATCCCGAGAATTACATCAAATTCTCCCAACTTTATCGATATTAAATCTATCGATTATTTATAACCTCATATCTCTACACAACAACGCCTATGAATATTTTCAATATGAATTATTTCTTCACTGGCTACCTTGATATTCAAAGGTATAGGCAATCTTTCGGGAAGTAATCCTAATCGTATAGGAAAATCACATGATATAAAAGAATAAGTAACACTCAAATCAAATAACACACAAGCATTTATATCATTGATTGGGATAATACCTGTAACTGCATCCCCTGATGCAACTATATCTTGGACCATCATGTTAAAGGTACAGGCCATCGGCCTACTCGTCTGTGTTGGGCCACTAATGTGACGCCCCCAAAATAGGTATACATCACCCATCTTGGGTCACCAGATACATGGTACAAAATACAATTAAAAACTTAATTATACAAAAGTCGTGTAAAATATGACAAAACATACGCTGTGAGTTTTAATACAAATATTGTCATCTAGACAATAGCCACACCCAAAGGAGTCCTCATTACATTTATTATCACACTATTTTATAGAATAGTGAGGACTACTAATACTATCATCTGGACCGTCACTCTGTTCCCCAACTAGTCCCGGCTACGTTCTCATTTCCTGAAGAGATCAATGAAAGCAAAAGGTTGAGCTCATCTAGCCCAGTAAGAAATATTATGACCAAGATAATGCAGAATAAATTATCATTAGCCCTCAACAATGTTAAACTGATAGAATATAATAAACAACAAGTTTAACTACAGCGGAATAAGCAATCCATTAGAAGAGTCAAGTAGAGAATAAAATCTACTATCTTCTATGATTTAAAAGGTTTTTCATCACTTTTATCGCTGAGACTCAGCTTAATAAATAATCCACATCAACGAATCACCCCTGCACTACGGCCAAGGATATTCTTTAGTATCACGACCACAAATTATCCATGCACTACGGGCCAAAGATATTTGTGTATTCATTAATGGTCATGATCAAGCCAACAACTGTCCATCAATGCACTACGGGCCAATGAGGACTTTTACAACATCATTTGTAACATTACAGTCATGATTATACCGAATGATCCCTAGTCATAATCATACCAAGTCCATCTATGCACTACAGGCCACAGATGACTTTCAACAGAATATAAACATGAGGATGATGACAATGATATAAGAATTCAATACGACAAGTTCAAGAATATAAGATTTATAATCTAACTTATCCAAAAATCAATAATGTCCAAATTGTCAACATGATACTTCTTTGTATAGGAAAATTCAAGAATGCTCAGAAGAATATTTCTATGAAAAGATACTGGATGAAGCACAAATATCAAGGATATTCCACTAATTTCATGGAGTATAAAAGCCAAAACTTTAACCAACAGAGTATAATAAAGAATGAAATAACCAAAGAATTCACCAGGCATGCGATAGACCGCACAGACAGGTTATTCCAACAGAATAATAAATAATGGAACCAGGTCATGCATAAACGCACAGACATGATATTCCAACAGAATAATAAATAATGGAACCAGGTCATATGTAAACACATAGACAGGATATTCCAACAGAATAATAAAGAATGGAATAACAGAAGAATTCACCATGCATACGATAAACCACACGCAGAAAAAGTTATTCCAATGTAATAATAAATAATAGAACTGTGTCATGCGTAATACGCACGCATGTGATGTTCCAATGTAATAATAAAGAATGGAATAATGTAAGAATTTCACCATGTATGCGGTATCAGACAGACAAAGTTATTCCAACATAAAAATAAAGAATGGAATAATAGAAGAATTTCACCATGTATACGATAGTCCACGTATACAGGTTATTCCAACAGAATAATAAGGTATGGAATAACAATAGCTCTCTTTAAGAACATGAAAGAAATAATATCCCTTACCTTAGAAATAAACTGGATACTGGTGTAGAGAGGTAGCAGACTTTTCTTCTTCTTTTTCTCTAAAATTTCTCTCTATAACAATTGCTCTATAGCTTTAGTGAATTGATAAGAAATGAAGGAAGAATGAGCTTCTATTTATAGGAAAATATAGTTTCAATAATTGCATATTTTGGGGCTCAAAATATTTACAACCAGGTCGTTCCTAGGAAAGAGGGAGCTTTTCGATAAGGATTTCTCTTTATTGGCACACAATTAGATGACCAAACCTCTTCTTGACAGAACTTCTAGACATTGTAAATATTGCAATTTAATAATATGAATAACTTTGTCATCTCAATTATTGATTTAATAACATAAAATACAGATGATACTATGACAATAATTGAATCAATAATATGAGAAATATGATGCAACAATTACTGTAGCAATAATTGAATGACTTTCACGAAGATCAATAACCAATACCGTAGCTACTTATGTAACCACGCCAGACATCGTATTTTTTACTACCGGGTAGTTCAATAGTTTTAACGGTAAAACTTTTGTCGTTATTTTTATAAAAAAGATAATTTTGTCATTTTCTAACTACGAAAATACTTTCGTTGTGGGGCCCACCAATGATTATGTCGTCGTACGAATATTCCCTGTTAAAACGAATATTCCCCGACCAATCGAATATTATATAACCACTTGCTTACTTTGCAAAATTTGTAAATATTACCCACAACTATAAAATTATATCAAATCCACACAATAATATTCAAAAATATATTTCGAGAAAATATTCTGTATTCATAAAAGTTGGGGTCTTACAACTAATAGCTAACTTACCACTATTAGTGCCCTTATTCCCACCCATCCCTTTCTTTGGGAAATTCTTTACCATGTGATCAGTTGATCCACACACAAAACATTTGTGGTTCTTCTTCAGACTTGGATAGTTAGGAAAAATGTGCCCCTCCTATCCATAGTTATAGCACACCGCTTTTCCCTTGAGAGAGACTCCTAAGTGAGTCTTCCCACAGTTCTTTCATGCCTCCATCCTTTTCTTAGGATCTCCTTACTTTACTCTGATAATCCCAGAGTTAAAACCCTTCCTCTTCTACCCATTGCAACTACCACTTGCTCCCTCAGTTTTCACCCCCCTTTTACCTTATTCTTGTTCTTTTTCTCTCTGTGGTATTGGCTTAGAGCCTCGTTACCACCCTCGACAATTATTGCCTTTTACAGAATGGTTCCAAAAGAATTACTTTGGAATACTGATATCCGGCTATAGAGCCAGGGTTTCAAGCCCTGCTCAAATCTCCTCGCCTTCCTCACCACCGTATCCACCTGATGTGGAGCAAACCTCGCCAGTTCATTGAACTTGGCAGCATATTGGGGAACAATCATTTCCCCTTATTTTAGTTATTAAAACATCATCTCCATCCGACCCTGCATACTCGTGGGAAAGTAGTTCTTGAAGATAATCTCCTTGAACCTTGTCCACATTATGTTTTCTACTCCAGCTCTAGCCTGGTTTTCCTCCTACCAGAAGTTGGCATCTCCCTTCATAATGTAGGTAGCAAAAGAAACCTTTTTCCCCTCTTCGACATTTTCAATAACAAATGTCTTCTCAATTTCTTTTACCCAAGTCTAGGATTCTATAGGGTCTGTAGTTCCTTAGAACTTTGGCGGACCTACAATCTTAAAATCCTTAAATGTAGTAGCCCATACTACCACAAGATTTACATGTATATTTGCCCCATTTCTATTAAAAGTAGTCGTTAATGTGACGCCCCCAAATTTAGGTACTTGAAACCCGAACTCGGTGCTTCACGATACCATTTCTATGAGAAGGATAATACTAATAATAATAACAATAGTATAAGAACCAAACTTAATTTACATAATTATCAGAGTCTAGTTCCCAAGTACGTAACCTTTAAACATTCATTACATGATAATAATAATAATATATATCATCATTATCATAATAAAGTTAAACTATTACATAAGATATCATTGAACTCATTCAACAGCCTTTTTTTTCCTTTGATCTTAGCAGAGCCTTCAGGTTGTTCACACTTAGCTGAAAACATTTAAATTAAGCAAGGATGAACATTTGAGTGCCCAGCAAGTAATAACAATTATAAATATTAGCTGAAAGAAGTAAATGTTTTCTTTGTACGACACTTCTACAACGAATCAATAGTTGTGAAGTAAACTGAACCCATAATAATATATTAATTCTATATCAAATTTTTTGAAACTACGTACTGACTATAACTGGGGATTAGTCGACAGACTATGAACATTTTTTCTATTTTCAAAAAGGTTAGACAGAACTTCATCTGCAAACCATCATAACTTACGGGCACGGGGGGTGATCAGCCCGTTATGCCCTGTATTGATGAATACTACATGCAAGAACGATATTATTGTTCATCTATCCGCCTTTGGCACACAAAAAGTTTTTCCATGTACGGGATGTTCATACTTAGTCGGGATTCCAAATCAAAACAATTCGGTTGGATAATAGTAAGGTTTTATCTTGTTCAACAAAAATCTATGAGTTTGTATCTAGCCAAATTAATTAGCTTAGACAACTTTTAAGTTAACATATACATACTGGAAATTTATAAATGTGTATCAACATGTGATTAAATACACTGATTATCCAGGTGAGGACACTTGCTTGTATAACCATATATAGAAATTAACGAACAGAATAAATATTTGAATTATAATATAATACTATGTTGATAAACAATGATCGAATATAATATATATAATAATAGGGTTAATAATCTGGCACAATAATAATATAATTTTGAAACTTTCTTACTTATGTCCATTGCATAAAAAAAATACAAAGGTAGGATACTTGCCCGAGCTGCTGCTTACTAGTATGCAACTTAGTTTTATCTTTTATATCACAACCTATCATTAATAAGATCATTTATTTGATTAAAATATTATATCTTATCACATAATACTACTATTTGCAGTCAGCACATAACCTAATCACATTGTCACATACGTTAAACAATAATTGAATCACAAACAAACACGTATCGAGTCCAATTATCTAAGTCTCAGAATTAATTTCTCAAACACGCTTGCAAAATTAAGCGAATTTTATCTGTAAATATCGAGTTTAAAACTCTATTTTGTAGTTCAATATTCGCTTAAATATATTAAATATCACGATTATTTTTCATAGCCTTATAATAATTTTTAAATAATTATTATAATTTTTCATGATTTTTCAAACACAAAAATCATTTTTAAATGATTTAAATACTAACTAATTCTATTATCATTAATATTTAATTAATAATAAATTATTAATCAAACCATTGTCAAAATATTAAAGTTATTTATGATAACTAAAAATATTTTTAAAACATTTTATTACCCTTAAATGATTTAAAATTATTTTTAAATAATTATCATTAATATTTAAGAATTAATGTATTATTTATCAAAATATTAAAAGTCATTAATTATAACTTAAAATATTCATTTATTTCTTTTTAATTCAATAAAACCATTTTTAAACTATTTATTTAATATAATTATTAAATAAAACTAATATAATTAATATTAATTTTTCAATAAAATTTACCTTTAAATATTAAAAATTATATTTTATAACTTAAAATATTTTTATAATACTTAAATAATTTTTATTTGATTTTTAAATCATTAATTCTATTTTTCCACAATAAATTTAATATATTCATTAAATAAATTAATTATAATTAATATTAATTTATTAACTAAATTCATCACAAAATATTAAAAGTCATTAAAATAACTTAAAATATTTTCTTATATCATAATATAATTTTAAATGATTTTTCAAGTATTAAAATCATTTTAAATAATTTTTTATTATAATAATTAAATAAATTAAATACTTTTAATATTTCAAAAATATTAAATATTTATAAAATATATTAAAAAGTATTAAAAACTAATTTTCAAACTTTAAAATAATTTTTAGTAATTAATTTTGTATTTTTAATAATTAAAAACTAATTTTCTCTAATTATTAAATAAAATAATAAATTTTAGAAATAAAGTGTCGCTAAAGACTGCCTATAGCGACAGAACCGTCGCTATAAGTGTTCTTCATGTTCTTGACAAAACCCAGAACATTCATGTCAATTATCAAGTGGCCTACTTTAACCAAGATTTCTGATTATATCATGATGTTTCTGGGCTATTTATTGATCACTGTTTGTAGAACTAATGTAATACTACATGATACAACAACAATCATGATCCTACAATACATAACAAAGGAGATCTGCGCATCTAAAGTGGCTGTCAGAGTTGTTCTTCGTTTCTGGGTTACCTAGAAATGAAGAACAGTTCGACTACCCTTCTTTGGGCTTCCACAACTTGCTTCTCATGTAATGTTTTTGAGCTATAAGACTTGTAGTGTGTTGACAACATGTAGGTGTACATATCTATTACATAAAATCATCACAACAACAACACAACAAAAAGATATAAGCCGGTCAACCCTTGTCAGCAATATAGTTCAAACGTTTTCTAGGTTACCCAGAAAATAGTCCTCATGATCTTTTTGCATACTTTGACCGGCCACTATGTTCAACCTACTAAAATTTTAGGAGATTTTAAGGCATAAACATATAGTCCATATACCAGACTACATCCTGGGTGCAACAAAAACAACAAACAAATAAACAGAAGTAAGATCAAGGCTCACGAAAAGCTTGTCAGGCCCTTTCTGGGCAGTTTCTGGGTTACCAAGAAATGCCCAGTCATGGCCAGTTAACGTGGTTTGACCACAAATAGCTTTCAATATATGATAGATCTGACCCTGATTCAAGTTCTAGATCATAGACCACATAACATACTACAAGTATCAACCTTCAAAACACAAAAACCATAAACAGAAAGAGATCTACATGACCTGACATTTGGTTGTCAGACAACAAAAAATATTTTTCTAGATTTTGAAAAATACTAGATCTGAGCCTATAGATGTTATAGATTTAACATCTATCAACCCAGATCACTTAATAACACTATATTCAACATGTTTTAACATAAAATCATAACATATAACATAACAAGCATGATCAGATTCTAGGTTAGGGTTTTATACCTTGATGAACAATCTCTTGAATCTAAGCCTCTGATTTGTTAATGGAATTCATGGGGCTTGATTTGGAGACTGGTCCACTACTATATTTTGTGGTTTTAGAGAGAAAGGGTCTTAGATGAGTATAAGTATATGAATGAGCAAAAATGTGCACTTTTCTCTCTCTTAACCTATTTATATAACTTGGATACATTGAATATAACTTGCAAGGTGTCAAAGAGGATAAGATTGGATGAGTTTTAGAGCATGTGCTATAATCTAGAGTGGTGACTTGACAAGATATGGCAAGATTTGCAAGAAACCTACTAAAATAAATCCAAAAATGTTATTTTAGTAAACTAACAAAACATTTTAAGGGTATTCTTGTCCATGGTGCTTGAATCTAGGTTATAATCAATAGATCTTAAACCTTAAGGTTTCCCAAATAATTTCTAGGGTTTAAAAATTTAAGTTTAAAGTTTAATAAAATTTTAATTAGAACTTACTAATTAAAATTAAAGTTTTTAATAGAAAATTAGGGTTTTAAAAATACATAGGGTTTTCTTGATATTATTAGGGTTCCCCAAATTATGAATTAGGATTTCCTAATTAACATTATAATTTACTAATATAATAATTAGGATTATCATTTTAGCAATTTGGGTTTTAAATTAAAAATTAGGGTTTCTAATTTAGAATTAGGGTTTCTAGACAATAATTAGTGTGACGCCCCCAATATAGGTCCAAACCACCCAACCCATTCTGAGTCGCCAAATACATGGTACATAAAATAACTACAACTTCATTATTACAATTATCGTGCAAAATACGACAACGCATATACTGTGAGTTTTAATACCAACTGTGACTCTCATCCCTTTACTTGGATAGCACCTCACATTGATACATTACATAAAGGTACAATCAATAACTATTTTAGAAATTAAAATCTTTGGAAAGTGCTCAAGGAAACCTTCGTACATGGGAGGCCATGCATCTAAATTATAATAGATATCAAATGACTCGAGAATTATCCTTGGTTGACCCAATAGACCCCAAAGAAAAATGAGAAGATTGTTATCATGTTCTTTTCAATGGCTAGTCTTCTGTTGACATATAATTATCTCCATTGTCTCCAATTGAGAATTATATTTCAACCAAACTCCAAGATTATATAGGTAGTACTCGTAGATATAATCAGCAAGTGGATGTGCACAACCCTTCTTATGATAACACAAAGTCGTAGGTCATTAAACATCTTGTATGATAGTGGCAAAACACCATTCCAAAGTTGGGTTCACCTCACCTTATTCGATTCACCAAAATCAACGGTTAAATGACGTATAAAATACGACACACTTATCTTAAATTCTTAATAAAATTATTTCCATATTGTTTAGGGAGAACCTCAATAGCTATAGACCACCGTTATATTCCCCTGTTACCCCCTATCGACCCAGCTACACTCTTATTACCTGAAAGGAATTGTGAAGCAAAAGGGTGAGCAGAATTAGCCCAGTAAAGAATATCATGACTAAAGATAATTAAATTATAAATAGCCTTCATCAGTAATAAATCAGAGATTTAGAACATATGGTAGATGATAAAACTTTTCAACTACAGTTGCAGCGGAACGAGCAATCCATTAGAAGAGTCAAATAAACCATAAGGTCTATTATCTTCTCCATGTTAAAAGTCCACCAACGATATTCATCAACAATTCATCTTTGCACTACATGCCAATGATATTCAATAATAGGTCATCTTTGCACTACGGGCCAAAGATATTCAACAACAGGTCATCTTTGCACTACGGGCCAAAGATATTCATCGACAGTTCATCTTTGCACTGCAGGCCAAAGATATTCAATAATAGGTCATCTTTGCACTACGGGCCAAAGATATTCAACAACAGGTCATCTTTGCTCTACGAGCCAAAGATATTAATGTCTCAAAGAAATATATAATCATTTCAGAATTTATATAAACAATAATTATAACCATGTTGATCAATTCACCTTTGCGCTTAAGCTAAAGATAATCGTTTATAAATTCAATGGTCATGATCATACCGATCAACAATTCATCTTTGCACTACTTGCCAAAGAGAACCCATAGTCACGATCATATCAATAATCTACCCATCTTTACACTCAAGTGAAAAAGAAATTCCATCAGCAAGGTTATAAAAATGTTATATATGATAATAAAAACAATATGATCAAAATATGGATTTAATTTCAAGAGCAATATTCATAAATCAACGATAATTTGGTCAGAAAAAGAAACCAATTTTGTCGTTAATGTACCCTGCGAATAATAACTCATGAATAGTAACTCGTGAATAGTAACTCATGAATAATAACTCGTGAATAATACTCTGTATCCGTACATAGTACCGTATACATAAATAATGTCATATACATAAATAGTGCTATATACATGAATAATGTCGTATACCTGAATAGTGCCTTATACGTGAATAGTAACCCCGACACGAAAAGGTAAAAATTTCATAATAAAATTCATATCAATATTTCGATATAATGTTATCAAAAGAATTAATATCACTTATGAAGAAAATAACATCCCTTACCATCTCTTACTATTCCTTACCTCAAAACAACAGTACTTCTGACTAGAATATTGGATGTAAAGCCGAAGGAAATTTGCACTGAATAGCAACTCTGAAAAGTATCTAAATACTCACAAAAATACGCTCGATAATATAGAGAGAGAAAACTTATGTTTCTGGTGTGATTTTCAATTCTAACTTAATCACCTATTTATAGGAAAATGCTAGAATGCCAAAGCAGACTAAATTAATAAAATAATATTATATTTTTTCTTTTCTCCTACGCAAGCCAACCAAGACCAGCCCTTAACTTTTGAAAAATATTTTCAGCACATGTTTTCACAAAAAACAAAAGTGGGTCCCACCCATAATTTTAATTAAAACATTTAATTTCCGAAACTTCAATAATTCATAATAAATAGCCATTTTATCAGAAAAATACGAATTTTATATCCATTCCATAGGAAATCGAATTCTCTACAACTTTGTAGCTTTAAGTTTTTCTAAATTCCAAACAGAAAATATCTGAAATTCACATACGGACGATTTTCAACACCTCTTAAAATTCATAACAAATCATACGTTAATTTTTAATGGTTCAAAATTTGTGGACATATACTCAACTTATATATGTATAATATATCCAAAAATCACAACGATCTAATGGTCGGATTATAATTATAACTCACGCAATAGAGCTTTAAGAACACTGATTTGATTTTCGGACTATAAGTCCCTCGTACCAGTTTCACTAAAACAATCACCACGGAAAATCCACACATAATAATTGGGTGATTCAAATTTCTGCATTTAGCTTATTTCCAGGGCTTTCTTTTGATATATAGCTCATCTCCTAACTCATTATACACAAAGAGTTATGGATTTTACAAAATGAAGTAATAAACTAATTTTTCTAAAAATCTCCATATTTTGTTCTTTTAATTTCTAGATTTCTCTCATTTGATTCATGCAACGTGAATTTAGTGTAAAAATATCACCATTATTATATTATTATATTATCACATTATACATTTATAATGTAATATAATAATATATTTGAATGAATTATTTTATCAGAAAAGATAAAATATCAATTTTCAACAATTGTCACTTTTCTAAGAATTCCTCCATTCTGACAAACTACGAATAAACACCTCAGCATTAATCCCTTCATTTATATCCACACAAAATAAATATTTTCATATCCATCATTTATATCCACATAAAATAAATATTTCCTCATCATATAAATCAATAATTAATTATTCACAAATAATATTACAGAATCATAATGACAACTAAGTCATTCCTTTCGATAAGGATTTTTTCTTACTGGTGCGCAATTAGATGACCTAACCCCTTTCCTTGACAAAACTTTCTAGACATTGCCAATAATGTCATCTAATAATATTATTCAAATAATATGAATTATTGACCTGATAATAAAAATACTGTGCAGTGACAATTATTGAAACAACAATAATATAAAATATCAATGTAGCAATTATTGAATCAATAAAATAAAAAATTGAACAGTAATTACTGTAACAATTATTGAGTAGTGCCTTCTTACGTAAGAATTAATAATTTAAAAATACTATGCAATACCGTGTGCTACTGTGCAACCACGCGTATTACTGTATTTTAACCACCACGTAATCCAACAGTGTTAACGGTAACAATTACATCGTTATTTATAAAAACTCAAACTTGTCGTTTTCCTCATCCAATAGTTATTTTATTATGGAGCCCATAAATGGCTGCACCGTCGTACAAATATTCCCCGACAACAAGAATATTCCACGACCAAACGAATATTTCCCGACAATAATGAATATTTTATAACCACTTGCTTATTTTGAAAATTTTATATATATCACCCTTAACCTTAAACTTTTATCAATTTAACTATTTATTGAATAATAATTATAAAAAAATTGAATACTTTTATTTCATAAAATTTGGAGTCTTACAATCTCCCCTCCTTATGAAATTTCATCCCTAAAATTTACGTACCTGGTATTTCAAAGAATTGAGAATACCTTGCTTTCATTTCAGATTCCATCTTTCCTGTCCTCATTATTTCTCCATTGCTCATCTCTTGTATTTCATATATCATTCTATAATACAACTTCAAAACAGGGTTAATTGACATATAACAATTTGTCAATTTATCAAGTAAGAAATTTCAGCTTAGGTAAGTCACATACTAGCGAAGTATATTACTCGTCTCTCCCCTCCTAGTTCTAGATTCACATCTCCGCTAGCGACCATATCACTAAGCTCTGATACCAACTGTGACTCTGGACACCAACTTGTGTCAGCACCTCACCAGGGTACCTATCAGCTCGCTACCGTTATTCACGACGTCCCCTACGGAGAGTCTGGCTTTGGTGAATCCCACACAAGGAAGTCACTAGCGAGAGGCTCGGGGCTCTTTACTTAACCTGGCTCTGATACCAAGTCTGACGCCCCCAAAATAGGTCCAAACCACCCAACCCATTCTGAGTCGCCAAATACATGGTACATAAAATAACTACAACTTCATTATTATAATTATCGTACAAAATACGACAACGCATATACTGTGAGTTTTAATACCAACTGTCACTCTCATCCCTTTACTTGGATAACACCTCACATTGATACATTACATAAAGGAACAGTCAATAACTGTTTTAGAAATTAAAATCTTTGGAAAGTGCTCAAGGAAACCTTCATACATGGGAGGCCATGCATCTAAATTATAATAGATACCATATGACTCGAGAATTATCCTTGGTTGACCCAATAGACCCCAAAGAAAAATGAGAAGATTGCTATCATGTTCTTTCCAATGGTGAGTCTTCTCTTGACACATAATTATCTCCATTGTCTCCAATTGAGAATTATATTTCAACCAAACTCCAAGATTGTATAGGTAGTGCTCTTAGATATAATCAGCAAGTGGATGTGCACAACCCTATCCTATGATAACACAAAGTCGTAGGTCATTAAACATCTTGTATGATAGTGGCAAAACACCATTCCAAAGTTGGGTTCACCTCACCTTATTCGATTCACCAAAATCAACGGTTAAATGACGTATAAAATACGACACACTTATCTTAAATTCTTAATAAAATTATTTTCATATTGTTTAGGGAGAACCTCAATAGCTATAGACCACCGTTATATTCCCTTGTTACCCCCTCTCGACCCAGCTACACTCTTATTACCTGAAAGGAATTGTGAAGCAAAAGGGTGAGCAGAATTAGCCCAGTAAAGAATATCATGACTAAAGATAATTAAATTATCAATAGCCTTCATCAGTAATAAATCAGAGATTTGGAACATATGGTAGATGATAAAACTTTTAAACTATAGTTGCAGCGGAACGAGCAATACATTAGAAGAGTCAAATAAACCATAAGGTCTATTATCTTCTCCATGTTAAAAGTCCACCAACGATGTTTTTTTCCTGTAGCATCAATCAACAGTTTCTATCCATAATCACGTGTATAACTCATAATTGTAGTTCTAAATTCCTCTTTTTATCCAAGACGAAGATAATTTCATCAAATGTCTTTACCTGAAACTTCAAAGATCACGGTAATACCAAATCACAGTTCCTGTTCATAATCATACTAATAAATTCATCTTTGCACTACGGGCCAAAGATATTCATCAACAGTTCATTTTTGCACTACATGCCAAAGATATTCATCAACAGTTCATGTTTGCACTACAGGCCAAAGATATTCAATAATAGGTCATCTTTGCACTACAAGCCAAAGATATTCAACAACAGGTCATCTTTGCACTACTGGCCAAAGATATTCATCAACAATTCATCTTTGCACTACATGCCAATGATATTCAATAATAGGTCATCTTTGCACTACGGGCCAAAGATATTCAACAACAGGTCATCTTTGCACTACGGGCCAAAGATATTCATCGACAGTTCATCTTTGCACTGCAGGCCAAAGATATTCAATAATAGGTCATCTTTGCACTACGGGCCAAAGATATTCAACAACATGTCATCTTTGCACTACGGGCCAAAGATATTAATGTCTCAAATAAATATATAATCATTTCAGAATTTATATAAACAATAATTATAACCATGTTGATCAATTCACCTTTGCACTTAAGTTAAAGATAATCGTTTATAAATTCAATGGTCATGATCATACCAGTCAACCATTCTTCTTTGCATTACTGGCCAAAGAGAACCCATAGTCATGATTATACCAATAATCTACCCATCTTTACACTCAAGTGAAAAAGAAATTCCATCATCAGGGTTATAAAAATGTTATATATGATAATAAAAATAATATGATCAAAACATAGATTTAATTTCAAGAGCAATATTCATAAATCAACGATTATTTGGTCAGAAAAAGAAACCAATTTTGTCATGAATAGTACCCCGTGAATAGTAACTCGTGAATAGTAACTCATGAATAGTAACTCATGAATAGTACACATTTAATTAAAATGCTTCAAAAGAGTGAATATATCTTCTATATATTCCAAAACAATATTTCCCTTCCCGGGTTCTTTGTAACCATTACATGTATTCTTTATCATAATATCAAATAATTACAATGTTCATACTATACTATTACAAAGATAGCTTATTGGTCTGCCTTAGCCTTCCCTTTATTCTTACTAGATCCTTCAGTTCGTTCGGTCTTAGCTGCATTCATATGGTTCAAGCAAGAGTGAGCATAACTAGCTCAGCAAGTATGACAATTTCATTTAACCAATAGGTTTGAATCATATGAATCGTATATCTTTTATAATCGAATCAATAGTTATGAAGTACTATAGATAATTCAAAATAGCACTTCTATTTTCTTAAAAATATTTAATAATACACAATATATGTTAAACATCGGTTTTGGTCCAATACCTTGAGCATTTCATTCTTTCTCTATCAGTTCGGTATATCTTATAAGCACGTCTAGGTGATCAGCCTATAGTACTCTATGTTGTACAACACTACTTCATTAAACGTATCTACATTTAAGTTTTGGCAACCTCACGTGCCTGTCGTTTGATGAAAAAACATTTGTTTATTCATACTCAATCTTTTTTTGAAATACATACCAAAACTGTTGGCAAAAGATAACACCATTGACAACATTTTGATAGATTATAAGAAAATCTACAAAACACATTAAGTATAACAGAAGGAATTGGCTTCGTCTTCATTATACATCAATCCATGCGTAAGATACATAAATCACAAAGCTTGTTCAGAAAGAACATAGACAAGGTTTTAGAATACTTGCCTTCATCGTCTTCTACAGTTATTATACTTTCCTTTTGAGTCTTTAAGGATTTCTACAATACATAAGTACATAACATACCACATTAGGTCATAAACAATCAAGTATGGTCACTAATATATCTTCCCCTTCTTCTCAATCTAATCATTCATTAGATTGGTTAACATTTGTTACGGTTTATCGTATTACTTTGTATTTAAGTTTAAGTAATCTTTCATCAACCTTTAGTTACTAACTTACGGTTATAATCATCTTTAATGAGCTTACTTTAAGTTAATTAAAGTTATAATCTATCTTCAATCAACTTTCATTTCATTACATTCACGTTCTTTCATATTGTCTCTCCTCTATTGTTGCCGCTGTGGTGCTAGCTTTTTTTATAGGCTTGTACATGCACATGAAAAAGCATTGATGTGTGATATCTCTACCTCAAGATGCGGTGCCATTCTTCTTGCTATGTGACGCACTGCAGCACCACTTCACAGTGGGTTGGGGTTTGGCTTTGGTATTTGCGACGCATGCTTTACACCCCTGGTCGTTACTGCGGTAAATATCGGCTCGTGCCTCGAATAAATTTCCCGCTTTTTTACTACAATCCTTGTCGGGCTCATAACTTACTCATTATAAGTCAGAATTGGGTCGTTCAAAAGCCGCTAGCTCACATATCACATGTACTACGATTTTATTAGAAAATCTTACATTTTTGAATCCGTTAACATGAAATTCACCGATTAAGTTCTTTATTACGAATCCATTAAACGTTCATGAATGTCCATAGCTCGTTTCTTTGTTCTAAGTCAGAATTCGACCATTCTCGAGTCCGCAAATCTAAAATGCAAACTTAGACTATACTCCATCGAAAACTAACGTTTTCAAGTTTAACGTTGACTTTTAACTTTCATTCCGAGAATTTCACGATTTCGACGATTATTATCTAATCTCGTAAATTTTGCCATAACTTCATTAATTGAGATTTTTACACCATTTAAAATGGATTCATTATATAATTCTATCATCCTAACCAAACATATTTCATCTAATCCTATACACAGTGGTTTTAAAACTTGTCCATCAATAATAAATGATAATTTTCAAATATTCTTCATTAGTTCATAACTTCTATGATTATGATTCTCTTGTAACATGGTTTATTAAAGTTTAAGTCCTCTAATAGCCACCCTTATTCCTCCTTATCATACATGCTCCACCAATATTCACTTCTCTATCAAACTACAATTAAAGAGATGGAGAATAATGGTCTAGGATTCTTTACCTTGGTGTTCTTTAACTTGATTCTTCTTCTCTTCTTCTTAGATTATCAAAGACTTGCTCTCACTTTTCTCTCAATATAAGTTAAGATGTTGGTGAAAATTAAGAAGCAATAAATGAAGGCAAAGCTCTCATATTTATAAGATTTACCAAATGAGGGTATAAGGGTCATTAAGCCATCCCACCTCCTTACTATTCATTACTTGGCCTCTATAACACTTATCTTTTTCTTGGCCACCGAGATGGCCATCCATGACTCACCTATGGGGCCCACATGGGTTGCCCCATGGGTTTTTCTCACCTGGTGCCCCATCAGTTCGATCTACGGGTCCGGTTCTTGGTTTGGGCTTAAGTTTTAATTACTTTGGGCTTAACATTGGGCTTGTATTTCGTATCTTTGGGCCTTAACAAGTTCGCACTTGGGCTTGCCCAATTCCTACACAAATCCTTCAAGTCCATTACTATTAGTTTAAAGCTTATAACGTATAATCTTTGCATTCTTCTCGTATACTAATTTGTATAATCATTCATCATATATGGTATGCTATCTTTCGTATATACTTGTATAATACTTCGTATCATACTCATATTCATTGCTTCGTATAATACTTGCGTATCATACGATTATCTTTTAGTCACTCTTTACTTTCTTAACATTCTTGAACTTAGTACGCAGGCGAAAAACTAGGTTTGTCATAACTGAATTTATTATTACATAATCCATCCTTCCTTATTAATCTATCATTACGTATTTCCCAGAAGTTCAAAAATAATTCCCGAGTAGAAATGGATGAATAGTGTTTTTTAAAAAATTTCTCGAAAAGCTTTTATTTTCGTCTTGGAAATTCAAACACTTTAATTGCTTCACGTAGCCAGAATACTACGATATGACGACACTTTTAGGTTATAGACCAACCTTCATCTTGTTTACTCATTATAATAACATATATTATAATTTTATTCATTATTTAATCAAATAAAATTATTTTACAATTAATCCGATTTTCTCAATCGTTACAATACACTTGAAATATGACAACATATGATGAAATGTTATGCAACATGATATGACGTCATGTATGTTAGAGATCTTCGTGGAATTTAGTTACCGCGACTTTCACCATCAGACCTTTCCCTGATGCTTTCATTGGGGTTGACACCAAAGGTTTGTATCACCGATCTTTCTCGATGCTGATTTGATAAAGATAAACTGAACTGCTCATATCCCCACGTGCTTCTAATAGACCCGCTGGGGATTATAATTTTTATGTTTGAAACCACCAGATCCTTTTCGACGCCTACGTAAGGGTTAACACCAACAGTTTGACTTCCATCGAGGTTGTTGATGATGTTTGTGCTGGACTAATTCAAATAGTTTAGATTTCCATCGGGTTAATGCCGATGTTTGTTTAATGAACTGATATTTGAACATTTTTTCACATCTCTACTGGAAATGATTTTCTGAAATCACCGGACCTTTTCGATGCCTACTCGAACGGTAGTTTATAAAGGTTTACATCACTGGACGATCTAGATGCCTACTCGAACGGTAGTTTTTAAAGTCTTATCTCATCAGATTGATGTCGATGCCTACCCTATCGGTAGTTTACAAAAGTTAAATATTGGGCATAGAATCCAATTACGTACAACAAGCAAGTATACGTGGTCAACAAGTAATAAAGTGTAAGTAGAGTATCGTTCCCACAGAGAAAGTAACTGAATTTTATCCTAACAATTACCAATTTTATATTATCTCAATTTTATTAAACTAATGATTAAGTTTGCGAATTTACGAAAAATCTACCAATTAAAGAAAACTTAACTAATTACCACAAACTTTAACCAGATATTGGATAATTAAGCCTACAATTTCACTTGATGCTACACTTAGACTAACACACTTCCTTTTAATTCATGTTAACTATTCCAGTTCGTTAATGACGAACACAACAGTAGATATAACTTGATATAACCATCTCTCAATGCATTATACCCATATCAACTTAAAACCACAAATGATAGAATTAAGAAGAACACCATAACTAAATAATTCACTATATCTCTATGTGAATTACAATTAAAGAAGGTTTAATCACAAGTTCTTATAAGATTATGCGCGATGTATATGTATATCTTTATCCTAGATATAAATTATAAATCCCAACAATATGCAGAAATCACAATCACACGCCACTATGAATAGGTCTAAACCCACACTTCATCTCTCAATTTCATATGGGTTCACAAGGAATTGATGATCAAGGAATTCATTAATTAAGCATAAACCATAATAGACGAATATGAAATAGCATCAATGAATTAAAATAAAATCATGTCAATCTTCGCTACACAAAAAGATCCATTATAGACTTAAAAAGTAAATTAGTTCATAACAAATGAAATAAAACTCAAAATCCATAAAGATACTAGCATCATGAATACAAAGATGAATATGAAGAATAAAAACAGTATATAGAACCGCTACTCTTCTTTAATCCCCTTCATAATCTTCGTGCTCCAAATCCTCGCTTCAATCCTCGAAGACTTAATCCAAAGTTAGGGTTCTGTAATTCTGATCCTAGATACCTTCTATGCCCCTGAATATGCCTTTAATACTCTCCTAATTGCATCCTGATTCCACCAGCCAAACATCTCTAGAGTTTGAAAAAACGTAACACTTCCATGTAATACCACAGAGCTACCTTGACGGTATTTTTGAATCGATGAAGCTCATTTTACGGGTACTTAAAATCCTTTCTAACGTTGCACTTCACCCCGACGACGGTGAATTGGCTTAGTGAAGGTTTTTTGCCGGGTACTTTGTCTCTGTAAATTCCTACTTTGTCCCTTTCTTTTATTCCAATCCCTACTTTAGCTATCTTAACTTGACCTTGTAACACGAACACAACACAAAAAATAAAACAATACTAAAATAACATGGAATAGCAATTGTTTAGGTCCAAAAAATACCCAATTCATAGGTATGAAACCCACTCATCAAATACCCCCAAACTTAGATAATGCTTGTCCTCAAGCACAACACAATGCACATGCAAACTACCTATATGCCTACGAATCCAGCTGTCAGATAATATAAAGTTTAACCAGACTGCCTTAGAGAAATCACAATAGACACAAACAATAAATCTCACTAAGACACATTAACAATCTCATATCAATCTCTAAATCAAAACCTGTTATCACTGACGTAGTGTGTGTGTGTGTGTGCTCAAGGACCATGAAAACCGATTGAAAATCAAATATGCAACATAATATGCTTCTTTAAAGGGAAAACATAGTTTAAACATAAAGAAATCTATAAACAAATAAAGCTCTAGTTAAGACTCGGTAAATACTAAATCAGAAGTCAACATGGGATATTTTTGCTACCTTTATTCAATTATGGGGGCATTTTGCTCTTTTTCCCATATTTCTACTTACACATTACTATGCAATGTGTAGTCCTCTTAGGCATTTCAATGCTACCCATTAGTGAGCTTTCGACCAATGACTCCCAAACTAGATGGCTTTAGGGCGCTAGGTGTAGAGACATCCCCTAGGGCGTACTTACTCAAGTAACAAAAGCCACATAACAAAACTAGTCACGGTGTTTATTCATACATATTTTTTCTTTTTTATTCTTTTTTTTCCTTTTATTTTTTCACTTTTTTTAACTTAGGTAAATCCCATATCTTCCTCCAAACTTAGGTCTCTGCCTAATCCTAGCCTTCACCACTAGGTCACTGAATTTCTTTCATTACACTCTCAATTGCCCTCAAGAAGTCAATTATGGGTATATCTCAACAAAGTCAGTCAACATGGTTATTCTATTGTGTTATCCGGTTACATCAGCTTCAAATAAGCAAAGACTTAGTTCGTACTATGAAATTATTTCTATGTCCTAGCTGTCAATAATACTCCTTGCCTAAGCAATTCAAGTCTCATCATCTGCCAAATAAACTTCAAACTAACTAACAAGCTGGAATCATGCAAAATGCACTAACTATATGCAACAAATTAGTACTAACCCTAACTAATATTTTTTTGATTTTCTATTTTTCAAGATTTTTTTTAAATAAATAACTAAAAATGAAAACTCTTTAACAAAAAGAAAAACTACATGAAAACTACACTAAATATGAACAAATAACATGCAATGCTAACAAAATGCAAAATTACACTAAATATAGACTAAAAATGCAAATACACACACCCCCAAACTTAAAATTAAACAATGTCGTCATTGTAAGAAATAAACAGAATTGAAGTATCAGGATCAACCTCCTCAACATCTGAGTTGGAAGGTGGATAAGTAGACAATGGATGTGGAATAAGAAATTGGAACATCTAATCATTAGGATTTATTCGGGCAAACACTTCTGCCAAGGATGCATTGAAGGTTGCCTCAGCATTGAACGACACCATCTTTCCTCTTACGAATGGTACGAACAAGGCTTTGTCCTCGGCGTTCGCATAAAACTCTTTAACCACTATCACCACTGCTGGTTCAAGCTGATCTGTGAAAGTATCCCAACCTTGTTCATGTATTTGTCTCCTCATAGTCTCAACAAAAGACTCGGGCCTCAATCCATGCTCTGGTGTGAGTGTTTTCATAGCCATGTAATCAAACTTATCTGCTACCGCGACACTCACAAACTTCCTCTTATCAAAATTCCTTACTGCTGGCGATGAGCCCTCGCCCCTTTATCTTTTCACTAGCATTTTTGGAGCCATTGTGTTACAAAGCAGTCAATTCCCCCAAACTTATTCATTGAGTCATTTTATCAAACACGTGGTATGGGTATGAATAATAGTTGCCAATGCTACCCCCAAACTCAGTTATCACCCCAATTGACAATAGCAAATACCAAATTTGAATGCTTACCCAGATTTAGATTCTGTGTTTTTGCTAGTTGGGTATGATTTCCAATCATTGTGCAAACCCTCTTCCAGTTCTTCATGCTTGAGAGCTTGACAGAGATGATGAAACCCTAGATTTTGAATAGAGACCCAAATTAGAGATGATTATTGAAATTAAAAGTGGGTTATGTATAGGAATGGAGATTGTGGGTCGAAATTGGTGGGAAATGGAAGTTGAGGAGAAAAATTATGGGATAGGGCTCGGTTGATGTGTTTGGAATGGGAGAAGTTCGACTGGAAAAGAGTTTTAAAAAAATTAATTCCGTGTTACCCGCCGGGGTGGGCATGAATTGCTCTATAAATTACGCGTTCGTTTAAGGTTTGTGAACGTTTATAGCTTGTTTCTTCATTTTAAGTTGGAATTCGACCTTTCTTGAGTCCACGACTCTTAAATACGTTGTTCTATGTTACGCCATCGAAAAGTAGGGTTTCTGAATTAACTGCGAGTTTTGACTTCCAATTCAAATATTCTATGATTTCAACGTTTAACGCATAATCTCGTAAATTTTGCCATAACTTCGTTACTCGTGTTTTATACGCCAAATCAAATGGAACCAATCCATTGATTCATTATCTATAACCTAACCGAGAAATATGCACATACCCTATAAACGATGGTTTTCAATTTGTCCATCAACAACCAAATCAATGATTAATGGTTTTTCCGCGATTAAACTTACTTAAACGCTTATGATTCCTACTTATACATGGCTTATCAATGCTTTAATTCAATAATAGCCATCCTTATTACTCCGGAAGAGACATGCTCTACCAATTCATACTTCTCTATGAAAAATAAATAGAAAAGGATCGAACACTAAGGTTTTACAAATTATTACCTTAACGTTCTTCGCATTCTTGACTAAAGCTTGAATGTTCTGCTTTGGATGCTCTTGATTACTTGTTAATACTTTTTTCTCTCTCTCAAAATATTGGTCAAGTGTTGGTGAAAACAAATAAGTGAACCAACAAAGCTTTCCTAATATCAATTTGGTCAAGTGTCCCACCTCCTTACTATTGATGACTTAGCAACCAAGTAACCACTTTACTTGGCCACTAAGTGGCTGGCCCACATGGCTTTTTGGGTCCCACATGGGTTTCCCTCATTTGTTTTACCCATGTGGTGATCCATTGGGTTGATCCGCGGTTCGGTTTCTTGGATCGGGCTTAGGGTTAAATCATATTGGGCCTATTTTGGGCTTGATTTACATAACCTTGGTCTTGACATAATCCAAGTCCAATTGGAATTAAAAAAGTCCAATTACTAAGAGTCCATTAATAACTACTCGTATAACTCTCGTATTCTCTTCGTATAGTATTCGTACGATATTCGTATTATACTTCGTAATAATCTTCATACTATACTCGTATAATAACTACTCGTATTTCTCACGTATAACAACCCTAATCATTATACGTAATCATTCCATTCTCAAAACTCACTTTTCCTAACCCTTAGGTTTTAAGTCCGCAGGCAAAAACATCGTTTGCCATAACTGAAATATTATTAGATATTCCATCTCGTCTTAGAATTCTATCATTACGTGTTTCTTGGAAATTCATTCTCAATTCCCGAGTAGAAACGAATGGATAATGTTTTTTCGCAAATTTCTCGGAAAACTTTTATTTTTTATCTTGAAAATTCAAAACAATTAAGCCTAGCACATAACCAGAATTCTATCCACATCTGCACATTCTAGGTCATAGAATGACCTTTAAACAACTTACTCACATAAATAATCAATTGAATTCATTTAATTCAAATAATAAAATAAAAGTTTAATTCACATAAAAATCCAATTTTCTCGGGCGTTACATCACAAGTGTTTGAAAAGAGAAAGCACCCAGTTTATAGTGTGTACAGAGCAAAATGGATAGGGCTTCCTCGCCTTTTCTCTTCTTAAAATGGCCACTCCAAGCCCTCTATTTATAGAGGGGGCACCAGAGTGTGTACTGATGAGACGCAGTGTACCTACGGCCACTTGTGGTGCCCCCTGCCCAGGCCCCGCTTAGTCTCAAAGTACGTGCACGCATGCAACGCGTTATCCGCTCGAACCTTTATAACTTTTAATCCGGGCATCCGATTGAGGCATATAATACCTTTCTGAAATGTTGTTGTCGAGAGATACACAATGACATGAGATAAGAGGTTGCACGAAGTCGAGAAGATAGGGCCATGCCTAGATCTTCAGGTCTTCAAATTTTATCCGGTGTGCTGTCTTGTGTAGTAGTCACTCGGGATTTAAGCTATGGTTCTTGTAGGACACTTCTGTGTAGAATGTATGTTGAAATGTTGCTGAGACGAAGAAAGTGTGGGATCAAGGTGGAAAAATGACAATTTTTCCCCTCACTGGGGTTATCTCCAGTTTTGGGCTGATGTATTAGTCGTTGCTCAGGGTTATCTCTGAGATTGGGCTACTGTGTGTACTGAGAGTCCTTAGGGTTGTCTCTAAGGTGTGCCTGACCTCCCGGGGATATCTTTGGGGTTGGAACTGAGTGCCTCGGGGTTATCTCCGAGGTTGAAGCTAACTGCTGGGGGTTAAAATGAGCTTCTCCGGTGTTATCTCCGGAACTGGAACTGCATTCCTCGGGGTTGTCTCTAAGGTTGAAACTGAATATCCCAGGGTTGTCTCTGGGACTGAGCTAGTTTGTCCTCCAGGGTTATCTCTGAAAGATGATTCTGCCCTCCTACAATGTTGGTAACAAGGATGCAGAAATTTGGAGTGTCTATTGGGATGATAAGCAGTAGCAATTCTATGGTTGACCTCGTATTTAGCCAAGAGAGCAGTGAAATATTTATTGCAGAAGTGACTTCCCTCATCACTAATAATATCTCTTGGGGTGCCAAATCTTGTGAAGATATTCCTTTGCAGAAATTTCAACACAACTTTTGCATCATTCGTCAGGAGTGCTTGTCACAACCTGAATTTTTAGAAATTATTTAAATATGAATTTAATAAATAAAATTCTTATTATAAGATTTTTTGAGTTTGAGTATGTGAATATATGTGTTATATATTATGAAATATGTGATTTGGTATGAAGAGGATTATATATTCATGTATTGGGAAAAAAAAGGTTTAATGCTTAATTAAAACTATTGAAGAAATTAAATGAAAAAAGAAAATTAAGCGAGTAACATTAGCTAATTTGATTAAGTTAAAATTATATTATGAAATAATATAATTTGATTATTATTAATGACGATGGAAATTATTATGAATTAAATTTCATAAATAATGTGTGTAGTTCACTTAACTAAATAGTGAATTAATGTAGATATATTTATTGTAATAAAATGAGGAACTAATATATATTACATAAAATTGTTATATGTTAATGTAATAGGATTGTGAGTTTCATAGATAGTGAAATATTTATCGAATTAAATAAATATTTTAGTTTGAATGTAAATGGAATAAATAAATATTCGATGGAAGTTATTATGGAATAATTTGTTTCAAAGGTATGGTGATATTAAATAGATGATGATAAATAATTTTATAATTTATGTGTATTTTAGTACGTTAATGTGATGGTAATATTCTAGTTTAATTAAATAATTAAATTAGACGGATGAAGATTTATTAAATAAAGTTGAAGTTATATTGGTTAAGTAATCTAATCAAATAAAGTGTGACATTTTTGAACCATGTGATAAGAGAATTATTTAAATAAATTAGTAAGGGATTAATTGGATTTTAGCCAAACATGGCCTAGAGCCCTTTTGTATTTGTAACTGTCGAGTTTTGATAACTGACTAAACCACGTAAAAGTGGTGGTCAGTTTACTTGCTGAAACACAAAGAGGAAGGAGAAACAAAGAAAGAAATTGAGAGAGAAAATTATCTATAAATTTAGAGTATTTGAGAACCAAGGAAGAAGGAAGAAGAATAATCATCTAGCTATTCTAGGATGGAGTCGAAGGTAATTGTCTAAATCTAAGTTCTTGGTTTTATTTCTTATAAACTTCACTATAATTAGAGTTTGGTGGTTGATTTCTTAAATGATTGTTTATATATGTTTTAGGGGTATTTAATAAGTTATATATCATCTAAGGATGATATTGAAGTAATTAAATTCATGGAAACATGTTTAAGAAGGAAGAATTTGAGCTTCGTTGTATATATAAGTTTTAGTCTATTTTGAGACTAAAATTGGCAATGAATTTATGTATAGTGTCTGAAATTGACGATTGTTTGTCTTAAAATATTTAGAAACGAAAAGAAAGCAAGTTGAATAAATTAATTTGGTTAAGAAAAGAATTCGTAGTGAATGATTGCGCTGAACATGTTAAAACATGAAAATTTAGTATAAACATGAGTTTTGGGTTAGTTAATGTTTCTTTAAATTGTTGATTCTTTGGTATGTTATAGTTATAAAACATAAATATTAGAAAGTATAATGATGCTTAACATTAATAAATGATGTACTAGAAAAGTTGTATAAGCATACTAAGCATACGCAAGAGAGACGAATCGGGCGTGTGATGAATGAACGTCGAAACGCCGTGACAAGTGTTAATGAACTTAAAAAGTGTTTCAATTCAATTGAAGTGAACATTATAAGATATGGAATGTGGTTAATATAAAACTAATAAGGAGTCATAGCAAGACCTAAACACTTGAATGAACTTCAGGTATGTCCTAAGAAGAAATATAGTGAGATATAAGTCAAAAGTTAACATAATCAAATTGAACATTGTGTATTGATTAATAAGAATGGTTATGAGATATAGAGTAAAGTTTATATTACAACTACTATGCGTTGCTATATGAGTAATAGTTGATGTGCATGATTATATAATTGTGTAGGGCATGTGAAGTGTAGATAGCTGTAAGCTGTTAACTGTTATTGGTAAACAACGATCAAGGCAAGTGTTTCAGTTCCTATTTGTTATGTGAACTTGAAAATGAATTTTTTTAAATCTGTATTGGAAAAAGCATGATGTATGATTTATGTTGTAAGTATCAAATGTTAAGGTCAATTTATGACTTGGTTATGTAAGGAATGCTGATTGGGTTATGAAATTCAATCTTTATTTGGTATGTGGTGTATATCATATATAATGTGTTTAAACAGATGTTTATGATGTATAAGATGAGCATGTTATTTATGTGCTACGTGTTGCAAGAAAACCATTAGATTTTTTGGGCTGTCGAGCTCAACCTTGCAAATAACCATTTTTGCAGGTTAAGGTTTTAAGGTAACGCTATGTGCTACTTGAATGACATGGATCAGATGTAATTTATGGAGATTAAATACTTTAGCTATAGCTATTATTCTTTTAATCCATGTTTAAGGTTTTGAGCTATATACTTGATAGTTTTTGATGTTTAATAATTGTTGGGTTGTAAAGATAAAGTTTGATCTATCCGATGAATAAAGTATATCGATTTGAGATGTAGGTATATATATATTAACTCTGATAAAGTGAATCATGGATTGTATAAAATTTAAAGACATATAGATGATAAAGGTTGTGATTCATGGAAAATAAAAGAAGAAGATAAAAAAGTTTAAATTATTCCGCATTTTATAAGTTTATCGTCATTTAATGATGTAATGTTAGAATAAAGATGTATTGATAACGACCAAGGTCAAGAGTTGAGTTGTATGAATTTTGAGGTTGTTACAGTTGGTATCAAAGTTGTAGGTTATGAAAATTAGGTAAGGGTACCTTAGGCGATAACCTTAGAGAAGAAATATGAAGATGATAAAACTCAGATAGATTTTGAACAATAACAGATTAAAATATATGTAGAAGAGACTAAAATATGAATACGAGGAGATTCAAAGAAGAATATTGAAGTATCTAAAAGATGAGAATCAGGGGTTACCTAACTCTAGTAATAAAGATGTTAATTTTTAATAAATTGACGATGTCTGTAAGATGAAAATGATAAAAATCATAAAAAGAATAAACTCAAATAGAGTTTAGTTTATAATAAATGAATTCAGAAAATTCTTGTGAAACAAGTTTAAATAATACGTGTAGGTTTAAAGAAGAACCTGAAGAGCTAAAAGATCAGGGAACACCTGGGTTGAAGAATTATAAGATAACTTAATTAAAGAGGAAGTAATGAAGATTGTGAAACCAAAACGATTATAGAATAAGAAAGGAATCATAAAGAAGATGAATGAATAATTATAGTTTGATGGTATAGGAGAATGTACTATGATATAGTATGAGGTAAACTCATGAGGAGTTATAGATGATGAAATGCAGAAAATTCATATCGAGTAAAGAGCAGGATAGAGTTAGGTGGGATTTCAATTGAGGACTCATGTGACAGCTGAGTTGTACAAACCTTTATATGGGCGAGGGTTTTCTGCTTGCCCTCAGTTTATCACATTGATAATCATTTGAATGTTGGGGTCGCGCTATCAATATATATGCGATGAAAATGTGATTCTTTTCTCATGTGTATATTTGATAGTTAGAGACTAATAAGATTAGTCAGATATTATTAGGATTAGGTGCGAGTTCTTAAAACTCATACTTATGGTAAGTTGATGACTCATAATCATATGTATATTTTTGAACCCCTAAGTATATGGGCAGTTCATGATGAGTTCTTGGAATACATATTGCTAGGATAAGTTCCTAAACTCATATTATTGTGGCAAGTTGTTGACCTTGTAATGTGTAGTAAGTTTGATGAACTATACTAGGTATAGAAATATTGTAAGTTGAGACCTAAGAATTTTTGGTAGAGTGAGCGTTGTTGGTGCTGAAGATAGATAGAATGATTAAGTAATGAAGCAATGGAGTAAAGATTGAAGTTGATGGAAGAAAAATTGGATCTTCCATGTGACGCCCCCAAATCCAAGTACTTTCAACCCACAGATATGGTGCTACACGGTACTCATCACTATACATTCATTTCATTGAAACAACATCAAAATGAACTTAATTACTACATTCTTATTACAATAATAGTAATAAATCCATTCCCAGGTTTTAAAATTGATACATTCTTTGTTATCATACTATGATTCTTACAAACATACTAATCTATTACAGGATAATCTACTTATCCATCTTAGCTTTTCCTTTATCCCTTCTGGGATCCTCAATCCTTTCTGCCTTAGCTGTAATCATATAATTCAAGCAAGAAGTGAGCATAACTAGCTCAACAAGTCTAGCAAAAGATAATATAAATACCACGTCGAGAATTATATGATTATCTTCAATAACTGAACAAGTAGTTATGAAGTACTATGAAATATTAAATAGCACTTTTCATTTTATAACACAATTCCAAAGTATATGTAATAACTTAGGAATTATGCGCTGGTCAAAAGACCATGAAGATTTTCTTTTCATTTTCATTCATGAAAAAGGACAACCCAACACTAAGTTCATAAGTCCGATATATCTTATAAGCACTTCTAGGTGATCAGCCTATAGTACTCTATGTTGATCAACACTCATCCGTTAAACGTGTTTACGTTTAAGTTTTGGCAACCTCACGTGTGTGATGCCCCCAAATTCGGGTATCTTCCAACCCGACATATGGTGCTACACGGTACTCATAACTATACAATCGTTCCAATGAAAATGCATCATAATGACTATAATTACTATCTTCTTATTACAATCAAAATGAAATCCTTTCCCAAGTTCATAAACCGATTACATCATTCGCTGTTCGTAAGTATAATACATACAATCATACAAATCTATTACAAGATGGTTAACTATCCATCTTAGCCTTGCCCTTATTTCTATTAGCATTCTCAGTATGCTCAGCTTTAACTGCAATTATATAATTCACATAAGAAGTGAGCATAACAAGCTCACCATGTCTAACAAAGAATAATATCAATCCCACTTTCATGAATTATATAAAGAAATCTTCCATAACTGAACAAATAGTCATGAAGTATTATGAAATAATAATACTTAACAATTCATAACATCAATTCCCAAAGTATATAATAGTTTAGGAATTCTGAACCGGTCAAGAGACCATGAACACTATCTTTCTATTTTCATACTTGAAAAGGACATCACAGCACTAAGGTTGTACATCCAGCATTACTTACGAGCACTTCTAGGTGATCATCCTATAGTACTCCATGTTGATCAACATTCATCCGTTAAACGTATTTACGTTTATGTTTTGGCAAACTCGTGTGCCCATCGAATAATCAATGAAAAATACTTTTGTTTGTTCATAAACAAACCTTACCTTCAAATCCGTACCAAATACTTGGCATAGGATAGCATTATCATTTCTATATAAAAAGACATGAATACAAGTCAATCTATCTCTTACGAATAGTCTAGCCGAGTTAAAACTGGCATTGACCCATTCTTTAAAATCATTCATGCAACTCAGTACAATGAATTACAGAAAACTCGACTAACACAAAGGTTAGACAAGCGTTAAGAAAACTTGCCTTCAAGCGTCTTCAAATAATTTATTCGACTGTTCTCAGCCTTTACAGAATCTACATGATATATTCACATAGCACACTATAATTAGCTACCAAACAATCATTCACATTATTTATACCAACTTCTTTCTCTTCTATGTCTTATTTGACTTTATTTCATTAATAAGTCCCTTCATCCTGGCTTGTTAACGTTCTTACATTACTAACCGAACTCAATCATCATTGGTGTAGTACCAATTTTGATTACAATTCAAAGTTTGTTTATTAACACTTTGTGTTCTTCGTTTAGCTCTCACTAAATCATACTTAATTTCTTAACATTATCACTTTGAAAGTAAGTCAAGAATGAGCGTTTACTTGTATATTAAGTATGTCTACATTCTACTTATTCATTACTAATCAATTAGAATTATAAAACTAACTTGGTCAACTCTTGCATACAACCGGCGCTGCGATGTGGTCCTTACATATAACACTAGCGCTACGGCACCAGTTTACAGTACCCAAACCCTCGTCTCGGTGCTACGACGTGGAACATAACCCTGTGAATGGCGTTGCGGCCCCACTCTGCAGTAGCCCCTGACACTATACTTAGCGTTATGGTGCAGTACTTATAGCTATGTCTGGCGCTCTGGTGCCAGACATCAGACTCAGAAAAATTTTTACAGACAAAAATTTTAGTGAACTTTTCGGCTTCATAACTTTTTTCGTTATAAGTCCGATTTGGTCCGTTCAAAAGCCTACAACTCCCATATTACATACTCTATGCGTTCATATAAGAATTTACATTTCCAAATTCGTTAACTCAAAATTCACTTCTAAGTTCATTATTAAGCGTTCGTTAAATGTTATTGAGAGTTTAATATTCGTTTTCTTCGTTTTAAGTCAGAATCCGACGATTCTTGATTCCATGACTCTTAAATACCTTATCTCACATGTTGACATTGAAAACAAACGTTTTCAAGTCTCGCAGCAACTTTCAACTACTAATCCAGAATTTCTACATTTTCGACGTTTAACGTCTAATTTCGTAAAATTCATTATAACTTCGTTACTAGTGTTCTAAATGCCAAATCAAATGGAACACTCCATTTATTTCATATCTACATCCTAACCAAACAAGATGCATATATTCTAATAGCGATGGTGTTTAATTTGTCCATCAACAACCAAGTTCATTATTCAATGATTTCTATGATTTTAACTTACGTAAACCCTTATGATTTACATTTACACATGACTTATAAAGGTTTTACAATTTACAAGCCATCCTTATTCCTCCATAAGAAGCATTCTCCAACAATTTATGATTCTTTATATCAAAGAAATCAATAGGGATGGAAAACTATTATTAATGGAATATTACCTTTCCGAACTTTACTTTCTTGCTAAAATCTCAAATGAAAAGCTTCAAGGTGAGATGATGGCTTAAGTCTAGCTCTTTCTCTCTCTCAATATAAGTTGAATGACTCTTGGAAAACCAAAAATAACCAACTTAAACTTTTTATTTATAGGCAATTCAAATAGAGGGCTTTTTTGTCATTTCTCCCCACCTCATTACTATTCACTACTTTCTCACCAAGTAAATTGCTTGGTGATCAAGTAGAATACTTAGCTTTCACACCAAGTGGCCAGCCCACCATGATCCATCGGTTATCCCCATGGGTTTACCCATTCGGTGACCCACGGTTCGGTTTTTTGGATCGGCTTAATTCATTCTAAAATTGGGCCTTGACTCATAATTCCTTGGGTTTGATCACTTAATCACTTGGGCTTGATATAATCCAACTCAATTGGATTATACTAAGTCCTAACTCTAAATCCATTACACTAATTGTATTCTACACGTATAATTTACGTATTCTCTTCGTATAATACTCGTACGATATTCATATTGTACTTAATATTAAATCTTTGCATTATACTCATATAACGTACGCATAATCATTATCTTAATTCATTATACGCCTTACATTTCCTTCTCGGAAATCATTCTTCTCAACCCTTAGGTTTGAAGTCCGCAGGCGAACACTTCGTTTACCATAAGTGAAATATTATTAAATATTTTGTCTCGTCTTCATATTATATCATTACGCATTTCTTGGAATTTCAAACTTAATCCTCGAGCAGAAACGGATGGATAGTGTTTTTACGGAAATTTCTCTGAAAACTTTTATTTTCGTCTTGGAAATTCTAAATAATTAATTCTATCACATAGCTAGATTACTAACCACATTCGTACATTCTAGGTCATAGAACGACCTTCACATAGCTTACTCACATAAATAATCAATTAAATTCATTTAATTCACATAATCAAATAAAAATTTAATTCTCATATAAATCCGATTTTTCTCGGGTGTTACATTCTCCACCCCCCCTATAAAGATTTTGTCCCCAGAATCTCGCTTATAATTACATAAACAAATGAGAAAAATGTTCCTTCATTTTACTTTCGAGTTCCCACGTTGCTTCTTCAACATTGTGGTTACTCCATATAACCTTCACTGAAGGTATTATCTTATTTTTCAAAACTTGTTCCTTCCTATCAACATTTTGAATTGGAAGTTCTTCATATGATAAATCTTTCTCTATCTGAATAGGTTCATACTCTATTACGTGTTTATAGTTCGGCTTATAGGGACGCAACACAGACATATGAAACACATTGTGAATACGGTCCATTTCTGGAGGTAAGGCTACTTCATAAGCTACCTCTCCAACCCTTCTTAAAATCTCAAAAGGTCCTATAAACCTTAGACTTAACTTCCCTTTCTTTCCAAAACGTATCTTCCCTTTCCGAGGCGATACTACATTGAATTCTCTCTTTTCTCTATGAGGATCGGCATACTTCTTTTACCTATCTTGAGCAGCTACCAATCGAGCACGTATCAGCTATTCCATGTCGACCGTTTGTTATACCAACTCAGGACCTAACATCCGACGTTCACCCAGTTCATCCCAACATAGTGGAGTTCGACATTTCCTCCCATACAACGCTTCGTAAGGCGGCATGCCTATACTAGCGTGAAAACTATTGTTGTACACAAATTCCACCAACGTTAGATGGTCATCCCAACTCCCTTTGAAATTCATAACGCAAGATCTTAACATATCTTCAAGCATTTGAATTGTTCATTCACTTTGTCCATCCGTCTGAGGATGATACGCCGTATTCAATCTCAATTGCGTTCCCATTTGCTCTTGCAAACTTCTCCAAAAGTTCGATGTAAATCATGGATCACGATCTGACATAATCGAAACAGGTACTCCATGTCTTGAAATAATTTCTTTGACATAAAGATTAGCTAATTGGTCTAGGTTATATCTAACTCTTATTGGTAGAAAATGAGCCAATTTCGTCAATCGATCCATTATCACCCAAATAGTGTCATATCCTTTCCTTGTCATTGGAAGTCCTACCACAAAGTCCATTGTGATGTGCTCCCACTTCCACTCTAGAATTTCTAATGAGTGCAACAACCCGCTCGGTCGTTGGTGTTCAGCCTTAACTTTTTGACAAGTTAAGCACCTACTAACATATTCTGCTATCTCCCTTTTCATGTTCGGCCACCAAAAGTTCTGACGAAGGTCTTGATAAATCTTCATACTACCAGGATGTATCGAGTACCTCGAACTATGGGCCTGACTCATTATCTCCTCCTTTAATTCGGAATTATTTGGAACCCAAATTCTTCCTTCAAAACCCAGTAATCCCTCCTTATCGAGGTTATACTTAGTATTTTCTTCATCTTCTATCCTCTTCTTCATATGTTCGCATTCCTTGTTTCTCAATTGCACTTCCTTAACACGTTCCACTATGGTCAGTTGAGTTTCCATGGAAAATAACATCTCCTCTGCTTCACCCAGAAATTTAACTTCTAATTCTATTCTCGCCATCGCTATTACTAACTCATTTTGAGCCGTTAACATTGACAGTTTCTCTCTACCCTTCCTACTTAGCGGATCGGCTACTACATTTGCTTTCCCCGGATGATATAAGATATCACACTCATAATCTTTTATTAGTTTCAGCCACCTTCTCTGCCTCATATTCAACTCATTCTGTGTGAAGATGTATTTAAGACTTTTATGGTCCGTATATATCTCACACTTCTCACCGTATAGATAATGCCTCCATATTTTTAAGGCAAAAACTACAGCTGCCAATTCTAGATCATGAGTAGGATAGGCCTTCTCATAATCCTTTAATTGACGTGACGCATACGCAATGACCTTGCCATGTTGCATGAGCACGTAACCCAGTCATTTATCCGAAGCATCGCTATACACTACAAAATTCCCTGTATCATCTGGTAAAGACAATACAGGTGCCTCACTTAACCTCTTCTTTAGTTCCTAAAAACTGTTCTCATAATTTTCAGTCCACACATACTTCACCGACTTCCTCATCAAATTTGTCAGTGGAGTAGGTATTTTAGAAAAGTCCTGGATGAACCTTCTATAGTATCCCGCTAACCCTAGAAAATTTTGAACCTCAGTTGGCATTTTTGGTTGTTCTCACTCATTAACTGCTTCTACTTTTACTGGATCCACGGAAATGTCATTCTTATCAATAACATGTCCTAGAAACTGCACTCGTTCAAGCCAAAACTCACACATTGTGAATTTCGCATACAACTTTTCCATCCATAGTGTTTCCAACACTATCCTTAAATGTTCAACATGATCTTCTGACATCTTAGAATAGACTAGAATATCATCAATGAACACTACGACAAACTTGTCCAAATACTTCTTGAACACTCGGTTCATCATATCCATAAATACGGCTGGTGCATTAGTCAACCCAAAAAACATAACCAGGAACTCGTAATGACCATAACGAGTTCTGAACGTCGTCTTAAGTACATCCTCCCTCCTTACTTTTAACTGATGATACCCCATATGCAAATCTATTTTAGAAAAATACTTCTCCCCTTTCAACTAATCAAATAGATCATCAATCCTGGGCAACGGGTATTTATTCTTAATTGTTAACTTGTTCAACTCTCGATAGTTGATTCAAAGTCGTAACGACCCATCTTTTTTCTTAACAAACAATACCGGTGCTCCCCAAGGAGACACACTCGATTGAATGTACTTCCTGTGTAATAGTTCTTGTAATTGAACCATTAACTCCTTCATCTCAACTGGCGCCATCTGGTATGGTGCCCTTGAAACTGGTGTCGTACCCGATAACAGATCAATCACAAACTCAACCTCCATATCCTGTGGAATACTCGGTAATTCCTCTGGAAATACATCCGCAAACTCTTGAACTATAGGTATCTGGTCCAAGGATGCTCCCACTCTTTGGGTATCCACAGATAACCTACACACCCCTTTCTTAACATCTTTCTAGCTTGTGTCATCGTTATACAACAAGAGCGTCTCGGTGATTTACTACCAAAGAACACCACCTTGGTTTTCTTAGAAAGCTGAAGGTTCACACTTTTCTTATGGCAATCTATTATAGACTTATGGTTAATCAACCAATCCATACCAATAATTACATCGAATTCTTTCAACCTTATCGGTACCAAATCTATCGATAACTTATTCCCTCTAATATTTACGCAACAATCCTTATGAATATATTCAATGGGGATTATCTCTTCATTTGCTACCTTAACGTCTAAAGGTATTGCTAACTTTTCAGGGATTAAACCTAATCGCTTAGCAAATCCACATGCTATAAAAGAACAAGTAGCACCCAAGTCAAATAACACATAAGCATTTATTTTATTGACTAAAATGATACCTGCTACTACATCCGATGATGCAACCGCATCTTGGACAGTCATATTAAATGTACGGGCTGAGGGTCTACCCACAGATGGTGTTGGTCCAGTAATGGCTAACTTACCACTACCAGAACCCTTATTTCCCTCTAACCCTTTCTTCGGGCAATTTCTTGCCATGTGGTCCAACGATCCACAAACAAAACACCCATGATTTTTCTTAGGATTAGGACAGTTGGGTGATAAATGTCCCTTCTGCCCACAGTTGTAACAAACTGATTTCCCCTTTAAACAAACTCCTAAATGAGTCTTCTCGCATGTCTTGCATGCCTCCATCCTATGCTTAGGATCTCCTTGTTTCACCCCAGTATTCCCAGTGTTAAAGATCTTCCTCTTTTGCATAGTGCCACTACCACTGGAAACCTCTGCCTTATTTCCTCCCTCACTCTTATTCTTATTCTTCCTTTCCTAGTGGTACTGAGACAACGCCTCACCACCACCTTCAGCTATTATTGCCTTTTCCAGAATGGTCCCGTAGGAAGCACTCTGAAACACCAAAATCCTACTATAGAGCCAGGGTTTCAAGCCATGCTCAAACCTACGAGCCTTCCTCTTTTCCGTGTCCACCTGATGTGGAGCAAATCTCGCCAATTCATTGATTTAACGGCGTACTGAGGAACTGTCATATCCCCTTGCTTAAGTTCCAAGAACTTAATTTCCATTCTCTCTTTCATGCTAGTAGGGAAGTAGTTCTCGAAGAATACCTTCTTGAACTATTCCCATGTAACTGCTTCTGTTCTAGCCCCACCCTGGTGAGCTTCCCACCAGTAGTTGGCTTCCCCTTTCATCATGTAAGTCACAAAAGAAGCCTTTTGTGCCTCGCCCACGTTTGTAATAACAAACGCCTTCTCTATCTCTTTCACCCATGTCTGGGCCTCTAAGGGGTCCATCGTTCCTTGGAACTCCGGAGGACCCACACTTTTGAACTCCTTAAAGGTAGTTGTTCTAGCTACCCTAGGTGCTACTGGAATTCCTCCCCCTACTTGGTTAAATGTTGTCGTTAATAAATTAAAGAACTCTTGCATAGGGTTATTAGGACCCCCCTGATTTTCATTATGAGACTTAGCCTCTTGGTTACGTTGTCTCCTTCTTGGCAGCATATTTCTGATTAAATAAATAAAGTTTCATTATTATCTATTTAACTACTTGGTTATCATTCTCAAATAACATCTCATACCACAACAAGCACATTAAACAAAACTTCCTTATATTAATATGATTTCATAGTCAAAACTATTTACACTTTGCTTCCATAGCCAAAAGCTATTACATTACTATCCCGCTATTGACTTGTACAAAAATTGGGATTTACAAAAAAATAACTACCCTTTAATTATACAAAAGAGGGTTTTACGTCACTACACATATACAAAAAAGATCTAACGATCTACTAACACTGCCTTACGGCATTCTCATGTTTCTGATTCGTTAGAATCAAAATAATATCTCGACTAATCGTATGTCGAGTCTGCCCTGACTCTATAGAATAACAAGCAATTTTAAGCTTGAAATCCTCGTGAGCACATTCATGGATGTACGACATCCTAGCAATCTTCTGGTCTTTTTCAACCAGTTTCTTTTGAAGCTCTATGACCTCTTCCTTATAATCTCTCGCCTTATCCTTCATCAGCACTTTCTCATCGTGCTTCAACTCAAAATCTACCTCTGTAGACTCCTTCGCCTCATATAGGGGGTAATCTCCTCATTCTGTGTCTGCACCACAGTGCGCAGATGCACATTCTTATCAAGCACTGCCAGATACAATGATCTCATTGCATCTGGAGGTGTTGATTCCTGAGTAGGTACCACCGTATTAATCGATGTTACCTCCATATCCTCCTCCACATCTATCATCATATTCAGATATGATGTTATTCCCATCATTTCCTCAGAGTAATCCTCCCCAAGAATGTACTCTTCTGGATCAGAATCTTCTAGAACCACTACCGGTACCTCCGCCACTGGCATAGGTACAATCTCCACCCGGTTCACAAACTCTTCACTCACCACGTGAATGTCTCTATACATCATGGTATCGATCGACATCTACAATAGCACATAACAAGTTGATTAGTACATAATACACAATAGTATAGGCACAAATCACATTTAATTTATTTAAGGTTACTTTTCATCTTTTAAATCTTTCAGTACTGAGTTTTATCAATACTTTATTAATTCAATCGACTCGAATTTCTTTCTTCGGACTGTACCTTCCTTACGAGGTTATTACCCTAAGGTTCTTCCCCCCTTAAGTTTTATAACCTAATGCTTTGATACCAACCTGTGACGCCCCCAAATTAAGGTATCTTCCAATCCGACATATGGTGCTACACGGTACTCATAACTATGCAATCATTCCATTGAAAACACATCATAATGAGTGTAATTACTATCTTCTTATTACAATCAGAGTGAAATCCTTTCCCAGGTTCATAAATCGATTACATCATTCGCTGTTCGTAAGTGTAATATATACAATCATACTAATCTATTACAAGATGGTTAACTATCCATCTTAGCCTTGCCCTTATTTCTCTTAGCATTCTCAGTATGCTCATCTTTAACTGTAATTATATAATTCACACAAGAAGTAAGCATAACAAGCTCAGCAAGTCTAACAAAGAATAATATCAATACCACTTTCATGAATTATATAAAGAAATCTTCCATAACTGAACAAATAGTCATGAAGTATTATGAAATAATAATACTTAACAATTCATAACATCAATTCCCAAAGTATATAATAGTTTAGGAATTCTGAACCGGTCAAGAGATCATGAACAATATCTTTCTATTTTCATACTTGAAAAGGACATTACAGCACTAAGGTTGTACATCCAGCATTACTTATGAGCACTTCTAGGTGATCATCCTATAGTACTCTATGTTGATCAAGATTCATCCGTTAAACGTATTTATGTTTAAGTTTTGGCAAACTCGCGTGCCCATCGAATAATCGATGAAAAATACTTTTGTTTGTTCATAGACAAACCATGCCTTCAAATTCGTACCAAATACTTGGCATATGATAGCGTTATCATTTCTATATAAAAAGACATGAATACAAGTCAATCTATCTTTTACAAATAGTCTAGCCGAGTTAAAACTGGCATTGGCCCGTTCTTTAAAATCATTCATGCAACTCAGTACAATGAATCACAGAAAACTCGACTAACACAAAGGTTAGACAAGCGTTAAGAAAACTTGCCTTCAAGCGTCTTCAAATACTTTATTCGACTGTTCTTAGCCTTTACAAAATCTACATGATATATTCACATAGCACACTATAATTAGCTACCAAACAATCATTCACATTGTGTATACCAACTTCTTTCCCTTCTATGTCTGATTTGACTTTATTTCATTAATAAGTCCCTTCATCCCGGCTTGTTAACGTTCTTACGTTACTAACCGAACTCAATCATCATTGGTGTAGTACCAATGTTGATTACCATTAAAAGTTTGTTTATTAACACTTTGTGTTCTTCGTTTAGCTCTCACTAAATCATACTTAATTTCCTGACATTATCACTTTGCAAGTGAGTCAAGAATGAGCGTTTACTTGTATATTAAGTATGTCTACATTCTACTTATTCATTACCAATCAATTAGAATTATAAAACTAACTTGGTCAACTATTACATACAACTGGCCCACAAGTATGGTTCTCATATAATAACACTGCTAGCTGCTTATTTCAGTTCTGACCCAAACCCTCGTCCCAACGCTACGGCACAGAACATAACCTTGTGAATGGCACTGGGGTGCCACTCTTCAAGAGAGTTCGACATTGTGCTGGCGTTGCGGCGCGGCACTATTTATATATACGTGACTGCGGCGCTGGACCTCGAACTCAAAAAATATTATGACAGACAAAAATTTTAGTGAACTTTCTGGCTTCATAACTTCTTCGTTATAAGTCCAATTTGGTTCGTTCAAAAGCCTACAACTCCCATTTTTCATACTCTACGCGTTCATATAAGAATTTTTCATTTTCGAATCCGTTGACTCAAAATTCACTTCTAAGTTCATTATTAAGCGTTCGTTAAACGTTATTGAGCATTCAATACTCATTTTCTTCATTTTTAGTCGGAATCCGATGTTTCTTGAGTCAACGACTCTTAAATACCCTATATCACATGTTGACATTGAAAACCAACGTTTTCAAGTCTCACAGCAACTTTCGACTACTAATCCGGAATTTTTACGTTTTCGACGTTTAACGTCTAATTTTGTAAAATTCGCCATAACTTCGTTACTAGTGTTTTAAATACCAAATCAAATAGAACACTCCATTGATTTCATATCTACATCCTAACCAAGCAAGATGCACATATTCTAATAGCGATGGTGTTCAATTAGTCCATCAACAACCAAGTTAATTATTCAATGATTTCTATGGTTTTAACTTACGTAAACCCTTACGATTTACATTTACACATGACTTATAAAGGTTTTACAATTTACAAGCCATCTTTATTCCTGCATAAGAGGCATGCTCCACCAATTTATGATTCTTTATATCAAAGAAATCCAAAGGGATGGAAAACTATTATTAATGGAATATTACCTTTCTGAACTTTACTTTCTTGCCAAAATCTCAAATGAAAAGCTTCAAGGTGAGATGATGGCTTAAGTATAGCTCTTTCTCTCTCTCAATATAAGTTGAATGCTTGGTAATCAAGTAGAATACTTAGCTTGTACACCAAGTGGCCGGCCCACCATGATCCATGGGTCATCCCCATGGGTTTACCCATTCGGTGACCCACCGGTTCGACCCATGGTTCAGTTTCTTGGATCGTCTTAATTCATTCTAACATTGGGCCTTGACTCATAATTCCTTGGGTTTGATCACTTAATCACTTGGGCTTGATATAATCAAACTCAATTGGATTATACTAAGTCCTAACTCTAAGTCCATTACACCAATTGTATTCTACACGTATAATTTATATATTCTCTTCGTATAATACTTGTACGATATTCGTATTCTACTTTGTATTAAATCTTCGCATTATAATCGTATAACGTACGCATAATCATTATCGGAATTCATTATACGCCTTACATTTCCTTCTCGAAAATCATTCTTCTCAACCCTTAGGTTTTAAGTCCGCGGGTGAAAACTTTGTTTGCCATAAATGAAATATAATTAAATATTCCGCCTCATCTTCATATTCTATCATTACGCGTTTCTCAGAATTTCAAACTTAATCCCCGAGTAGAAACAGATGAATAGTGTTTTTACGGAAATTTCTCGGAACACTTTTATTTTCATCTTGGAAATTTTAAACAATTAATTCTAGCACATAGCTAGATTACTAACCACATTCCCACATTCTAGGTCATAGAACAACCTTCACATAGCTTACTCACATAAATAATCAATTAAATTCATTTAATTCACATAATCAAATAAAAATTTAATTCTCATATAAATCCGATTTTTCTCGGGCGTTACAATGTGCCGATCAAATAATCGATGTAAAATACATTTGTTTGTTCATACTCAAGCTTACCTTGAATCCGTACCAAATACTTGGCATATGATAGTTGTTGGGTAAAATCTAATTACGCACAACACACAAGTATACGTGGTCAACAAGTAATATAATAGTAAGTAGACTATCGTTCCCATAGAGAAATTAATAAGAATTTCAGCCTTACAAATACCAGTTTCCTATTAATCCCAATTTTATTAAACTATCCAAATTAATGATTAAAATTATAAAAACAAAATTATTAAGAATACTAAAATCGCAAAACAATCACAAATCTCAAAAATAGAATTTCTAAACAAATATCAAAGAACTAGACTTACAACTTCACCCTAAGCTTCACTTTGGTTATTATCCTTTGATCCAGTTTAATTTACTATCCCAGTTTATTAATCAACAATACGAAAGTAGAATTAGCCACCTCTCAATGCACTAAAACCATATTAACTCAAATCCACAATTAAGATAGAATTAAGTTAAACACATTAATTAACTAACTCACTATATCTCTATGTGAATTACAATCAAAGAATGTTTAAGTTCAAGTTCTTTATCCGATTATATGCGTTGTTAAGCATATCGCTACCCTAACATTCATCAAGATTCTATTCATTCATAAAATTCAAGAACACATGCTATATTAACTAAGTCTAGACTCGTACTTCCTCTCTTGAATCCATACAAGTCCACACAGAATTGTTGATCAGACAATTCATAAATTCAAGCACAAATTAATATAGATAAACTGGATAATAACTTGTTAAACTGAAAATCAAAGTTACATAACCATCGTTTCACTTAAAGATCCATCATAAGCCTAAAAAGTAATTTAGTTCATCATAAATGAAATAAAAACTAAATAAATTAAAGATATCATCCTTTCAATTACAAATAAACTAAAAGAAAAGAATAAATCCAGAACCACCCTTTTCTTCAGCTCAATTTGCAATTGTTATGAAAATTCCTTCAAAATCTTCTCTCCAATGCTTGCTCTAAAAAATCTGTATTCTTGCTCTGTTAATTGACTTTTAATCTCTCCAACTTGTATTTGTTGTTGGTTATATACTTAGACACAAAATCTGATTACCCTTCCATGCTAACAAGAGTCCCAAACCATTACCATCACTTAAGCTCCATGTATTCAACATTTAAAATCAACTAGGAGACTACTTTACCCCGTACCCCGACGGGGGTTTATCCTTGTAAAGGGCCTGCCCTAGTGGGCTAGTATTCTGTAAACTGACTTCTGGACCCCCCACCCCGGTGGGCATACCTTCTGCTAGTTGGTCATGTATTGCTCCTTTGCTTGCCACAATGTACCTTAAATCCACCCTTTTAGATCACTTGCAACACCACCAAACCTACACACCAAATAACAATAAACAAGTAAAAGAAACACAAAAATAAGGAATTAACACCGATTAAGCCTGAATTAGGAACCGATTCATGGGTATAAAACCCACTTATCAAAATCCCCCAAATTTAAACCGTGTTAGTCCTTGAGCATAAAATAAACTAACATAATATGTAAGGCAATGTAATGATATGTTATGCATCTAGTCTATATGCCTACGAATCCAACAGCATCGTAGAATCAGAATTATTCCTCAGGCCTCAGAGAAATCAAGCAAACGCTACTACACTTCATATCAAAACCAATCAATAATTCTTTATCAATCCTAGAATCTTAAACCGTCATTACTGGTATAGTGTGTGTGTGATCAACATCCATGCTAACTGATACAAATTCAAATTTAATACATAACCAATCTCTTATAAGGAATCATACAATGTAAATTTAAGAATTTCAACAACAGATAAGATCCAACTAATAATCAAACAATCACCAATATCAAGGGTTAAAATAGGGTACTTATGATCTCTTCTTCTTTATTTTTCTCTTTTTCTCAATCACGGGGGCTTTTTGCTCTTTTCCCGTTTTATTTTTTTTGTTTCTATATATTTTTTTTATTTTTTCTTTTAACCATGACTGTGCAATGTCTCATTCCATTAGGCTAACAGTGCTACCCCTTAGCGAGCTTTCAACCAACGACTCCAAGACCATAAAGACCTTAGGGCGCTAGGTGTAAAGACACTCCCTCGGGCATACTTGCTCAAGTAACAAAGGCCCCGAAACAAGACTAGCCACGGTTTTTTTTATTTCATCATTTTTTTAGATGATGCTTATATACCCCAAATTTTCACCCAAACTTAGGTTCTTGCCTAATTTTCGCCTTCACTGCCTATCCTTGTCATTCCTTAATTTAAACTAGCATCATCCTTTAGAGGTCCTTTATCTATTTATTTGAACTAATAAGTAGACACAGATGTTATTGGCGTGCTACTCTTTTTATATTCGTTTCAAACAAGAACAAGATCCAATTCACAATAGAAACTACTTCAAGGTTCTAATAATCAGAACTGTACTTGTCGACTTAATCACAATCTCATCATCGACCAAAATAAAATGAACTACAACAACTGTTGGACATATGCAAAATTAACACAATACTTAACTATTTTTTTTATGTATGGTAAACTTAACATGAATGTAACAATAAATAAAAACTATTTATGCTCCTAAGCTACTATGCAACTACATGATTACATGAACGCAGCATTTGATAATCCTTAAACTAAACAATAAACTACTATGCCAACCCAGTTAATGAATTTAAATATGCAAACATAAAATGCAAACATGAAATTAAAACCCCCCAAACTTGAAAATTACAATGCCCTCATTATATTGATATAGAAATAAAAATATGAGGACTTCCCTGTAATCACTTAAGCCTTGGGTGATGGTGTGTGATCTCCTTCATCGAAGTCACTTGGTGGAAATTGTGGCATTGGGGCTGGCTATTGGTACGTGAATTGAGAAGTGGGATTGAAGCTTTTGAGCGTCACATTTAATGAGGCGAACGATAGGTTCATGACTTCAAACATGTGGTCCTGCCTCGCTACGAGTCGCCACATCTCTCTTCTTGCTACCTTGTTTTTCTCATCCACTTGACGTTAAAAGTTGAGGAACTGATGGTTAGATATAGATTCAGACTGTGGTGGTGCCTCTGTTCCTTCCCCTCCCATTGGAACCGCCTCCTTGATCTCTTCGTCATCCGAGCTGTTGGAAGCATCAGCCTCATCCTCCGAAGCGAATGGAAATATAAAGCCTAACCCTCTAGGATGTGACTCGCCTCCCGGCCATACCGCATACCGTGCAATTATTCTTGAATCCAATGTCTGAAGTGGAATTTGGGTGATCTCATCATCCGACCATTGAACTCCCGCTTGCCTATATAACCCACAAATGAGTGATGGGTGTGGCAAGCCACCCAAGAATTGTCATCGTAAGCACCGTCGGATTAAAAAACTGATTATCGCCCCGACGTCGATGATGAAATCTTGTACAATGGCATACAAGAGCACTGCCTTCTCCTTGGTCACGTTTGACGTGTGTGTGGATGGAAATAATTTGGCGCACAAGAATGCATACCATATCTTGCCATATCTGCTGAGATCCTTGCTGTGAAAAATTGTGCCTCCTTTGTGACCTTTAATCCACGTGGTACCCAGTTTTATCATTTCCTTCATAATAACCTTGTAATCCGGATCATGATCACGTAAATGAGCATACTAGCAATGTCTAGGCACGCTTAATTGATAGTATGTGTTGATGGCATCGACATTGAATGGAACTAATCTTCCCCATTCAAAAGTGTTGAAAGTAGCCTTGTCCTCGGCGTTAGCATAAAATTCTTTTATCACACTTACAACGATGACCTCGGGTTCCTCTGTGAACTTGTTCCACCCTTTCTGATATATCTGTTGCATCATTTTACCGTTGACTTGGTCCGATGCCAACCCCTGTTCCGGTGTGCGAGCTTTCAACACCATGTAATCATAATGGTCGGCGGTGGTGGCACTTATGAATTTACGTCAATCGAAGGTTCGTGATGGTGGTGTGGTTCTGGAACTCTCTCCCCGTTGCCTCTTTGATGTGGGTTTAGAAGCCATTGAATTCAGGAAACCTTAACAACAATATTCCCCCCAAACTTTACTCATGCAATCTGTCGAACACTTGGTGTGCACAATGTTTTATCCCCCCAACTTGATGAATTTGTGGCAACTATAGTGATAGAAGGTGAAGAATTGAAAAACCACTTACTCACTCTTAGTGTATCTCCAAATTTGTTGAAAAAAATTCGCTTAACTTTAACCTTGAACTTCTGAGTAGTGTAAATTTAATTTGTTGAGGGAGAGGTTTTATAGAGATGGAGATGTATGAGTTGAAGTAGTGGAGTGAAGTAGTGGGGTAGTGGTTAATTGTGCTAATGAAGTGGGATGATGGAGTTGTCTTTTCCAAAATGTGGGTATATAGATTGGAGAATATGGATGGGAGTGGGAAATGTATGTGAGGAAGAAGTAGTATTGGAGTGAATTGATGTAGGTGTGGTGTTTCAGTTGGAAACTAAGTAGTAGTGGGTATATGAAGATGTAACTGCCAAAAACTGTTGGTTCAAATTCGGAACCCCCGCCCCAGCGGGGGGTAATATGCCTAAAAGGCCCACCCCGGCGGGCATACCTTCTGTTATTGGACTTAGAACCCCTTCCCCGGCAGGGCTGTTGTGCTTTACGGACCCCGTCGCGACGGGCGTGCTTACTGTTAACAAGAATGGGCAACCACCGCCCCAGCGGGCATGTTAGGCTTGAAAGGGCCCGCCCTGGCGGGCATACTTTCTTCAAATGGCCTTTGTTTTCCTTATTGTTACTTCCTTAATGCCACTCTTCGCTCCTTAATTCATCTATTAGCACCTACAATAATTGCTCATTATGAAAACATAATTATCATTAGATCTTGAATAAATTAAGCATGAGAGATTAGATTATCTAGACAAATACAACTAAATAACTACATAATGAACTAATTTATATCCTAATTATTACTCTAAACTCTAATCTAACTAGCACAGATAAAATTACGAAGAATAAAAGTACGATTGGGTTGCCTCCCAATTAGCGCTTGATTTTAAGTCGTTCAGCCTGACTACTCCCTGTTTATGGTACGTCGGATAATGTGATTGCGATGACATCTATGTTGGATTCGCCACCCCAATAATTCTTCAGCCTTTGACCATTGACCTTAAACGTTTCCAATGGATTCCTACTGTAGAATTCAACGACACCATGTGAGAAAACTCTTTTGATGGTAAATGGACTCGATGTTGGTCAGAAAACCAATCACTAAACACGCGCAAGTATACGCGGTCTAACAAGTAATACAGTGATAAGTAGAATGTCGTACCCACTAGGAACTATCAATAATATTTACCAAGTACTGACTTTGTATCGCTAAAGTCTTATTCGAACAGCAATGAATAAAAGTGTGATTAATCTAAGCATACTTATTATCAAAGCAAGTAAATGGATAACGAATGGTAATCAAAGGAAATACAAGATAAGGTTACAACTTCACCCCACTTAGGCATTCTGTTAAACACCTGGTGTGCTATGTTTCATCAAACTACCTATCTCTTTTTCTCTCTATAGTCTTAATGGTCTCGATAATTTGTCGACCAAGAACACACAAGTGCTCATACACCCTTGTCAAGGTATGCACAAACATATCCTTTCTGGATCCACCCGTTAGGGAATAGAACAGAAAAGAACGCCCAAGCTAGAGACAATCCTACATATGTCTATGCGAGTTGATCATAACGAGGATTTAAGCATAAGTTCTCAAATAGATGGCATGTGGCGCACATATATATATCTATTCTACACACAACTTATGCAGTTGAAACCCACAATCACATGTCAATATATTCAGGTGTAAACCTACAATCCTTCTGTCGGTATCATGTAAATTACCAAAATAATCACTAATGTCTTAGTGAGAATCATTAAGCATAAATATATCGAACCAAATCATATGGTGCCAACCAAAGAGATAAGATAGTCAATTTAAATAACAAAGGGTTCCATTATAACCTTTGAGCTAATATTCAGTTCATAGCTATTGAATAAAATACAAGTAACAATAAAGATAACATTTATGGATTACAAAATAAGAGACAATAAATAGATAAGAAGAAACTCTATCAAAGCCCTTCAATCTCTAAGCATTTTGCTCAAATAAAGCTCTTCAGTCTGTGTAGCTCACTGCTATTGATGCTCCAAAGAAAAGCCAAAGTTCTCCCTAATCTACCTAATCTATATTTATAGACATCAACTAAGAGAAAGAAAGAGAAAATACAGAGAAAAACTATCATACGCTAAACCTAGTGTTATATGATCTCAGATCTACTTAGTATATCTTTATGCAGAGCCTTTGTTTCCTTATATCAGTTGTCGCTGCATTTGCTAGGTCAAAACAAGCCCTCTCTTCCTGGGCATCGGAGGTGGCGCTGCGGCGCGGGCCACTAAGCTGTGGTTGGCGCTATAGAGAACATTAGTATAAAGGACACGGGAGTTCGCACTGCGGCGCGAGCCAAACAAGCATCAGTAGCGTCGCGATGCGAAGGTCACGTAAGCAAGATCCAGGGGGTGGCGCTGCGGCGCGGCAAATAAGCTTGGCATTGGCGCCATAACGTGAGTGTGAGAAATATGACCGTTTTGCCCCTGAATTCCAAAAAACACCTGATAATCCCTGCATTGCATCGATTAAGCACAATAACACTGTAATTATATAAAACCGTATAAAATCTATGAGAACAGACAACTTTTTAAGTCATAAAGTATCTGATTCATGGGTATAAATTCCACTCATCAAATACCCCCAAACTTAAGTCTTTGCTTGTCCTCGAGCAAACTATCTAACACATTAACAAAAGTAAAACATACGCGAAAGAAAAATAAAACTGTATAAAAATCATGGCTTCAAAACTCAAAGCTACTCCAAGAGAACAAGGCAAACACAAATATGAATAAGGGTGCATTCAATTTCAAGCATAAGACTGTATTCGATCCATTCTATGTGTGTGTGTGGAGACCAACCGTCCTAACTAATCATAGCTTAAATAAGTTCGCACAGTCGATTGCTAATACCAATAAGAAAACTCCGCAACATAAACATACAACAAGCATTAAGAATAAGACGCAAATGCAGGAAAAGATCAAAAGACTCTAGCATGAAGATAGTAAAACCTGACTTGGACAGTCCTTAATTACATTAGGCTAATCAGAACTACCCATTAATGAGCTTTTGATTAGTAACTCCAAAGCCAGACGGCTCTAGGGCACTAGGTGTAGAACACCCCTAAGAATCTAGTAACTCGAGCAACAAAGGCCACGTAATCAACATAAGCAAAATTTAGATTTTACGAAAACCAAAGATTATAAGGCGAGTGCATTTTATGCTCCATCTCAATATCGGTCCTGCATTTATGGGCGAATGCGTTTTACGCTCCATGTCGACCCACCGCAAGACTTTCGATATTCAATCTTCATAATCATTTAATTCTCTCTTCTTCTTTTTTTATATCAAAACTTGCACGAATCCTAGATCCAAAACTGTATAAACGTCTAAGTCTTTTATTACCTTGTAAAAAAAATGAAAGTTTATATGAGTGAACAAACTCTCGAAGCAATAAACACGCGAACTAAATTCAAAAAATAACTAGTTAACACAGTTGGTCGGTGCTTGCTAAGAAGGACGGATCAATAACAGTCTAAACTTATCGATTGAAAAACCCCTAGCTCATACATGTTTGACACGACTCTAAGCAATAGACAATAATACTTGGCGCTTGTCATTAGCCATAATCAAAAAAATTAATGATAACTATAACACCCTCGCTAAATAGCAGCTCAAAATAGAGTAAAAAGGCCATTCACATGGCACACGCATCTAAATCTGTATAAGCCCCCAAAAAGATGGCTTTAAACCATAATTATGCTAATAATAATCAAAGTATTAATAAATAAAACCAAAAACAGTTCATGGCATCCATAATGATAAAAATCCAAGCATAATCCCGCAGTTCACAACGACTGCAACACAATACTGATAATAAAAACATAATAAAATACTAAAGTATGGCAACCTAACATGGCAATGTAGAAATAAATAGATAATAGCCAAAAACACCCCCAAACTTAAAGTGAGCAATGCCCTCATTGCTTAAACATAATCAATCGATACAAGAGGGCTTCCCTGAAGATCGCTCACTTCGCAGCGGCATCAGCTTCATCCTCATCAGCTACGTCCTCATCAGCTTCGGCGGGCGGTGATTGTGGACGGTATGGTTAGAAGACAGGAGGCTCCGAGAACTGGTATGGTATGAACTCAGCGTTCTCGCCACAATAGTCGGTGTAAATACTCTGCATAGTGTTTACCAGCTCAGCCTGGTACTGCATCGCAATATCATGCCTCTATGCCACAGCTGCGATGTGCCTTTGCTGCCTCCGAGCCTTGGCGTTGTGCTTTTGATGCAGCAGGGTGAGAGATGCCATGATGTCGGCCAGTAGTCCCTGGCTGGCTGGGCCTGCGTCTGGAGTGGCGTCAGGATGCTGTGAGGGCTCGACCTCTACTGTAGGAGGAGGCACTGTAGGTGACCCGTATACCTCGCCTCTAACATGAGACTCTGCCACATCCCACTCATAGTAGCGCTTGATGGTCAAGTGGTCAATGACTGTTATGGGTGGAGACGCTATCTCTTCTGGCCCCCACTGAATGCCTGCTTGTTTGCATAGTCGAGTGATCAATGATGGATGTGGGAGTCCTGCAGCTATGTTGTTGTTGATTGCTTCAGAATGGAGTCATGAATAAGCACTCCAATATCCACATTAAGACCCGTGACAATGGCGAACAGCAGAATCGCCCTATCCTTCGTCATGTGGCTTAAATGTTGGGTCGGGATCATGTTGGCGCATATAAAGCAGAACCACGCCTTCCCGTAGGGACTAAGTGCTGAAGTTGAGAAACTAGTCTTTTCCCCAGTGTAATCATTTTTCTTCCACACAGTCACGGGCTTGCAGAGCCGCCGAATGACATTCTCGACATCATAGCTGCGGAGTCCCGGCTCTAGATAGTCCCTGCCCTGATAGTCAGGGGTCGCAAATAGTTCATTGATGGCTTGGCTTCCAAAAGCCACTAACTTCCCCCAAACTTGGACAACAGCAAGACCCTCGGGGTTGGCGTTGGCATAAAACTCCAAAACCACTGGTAATATGGCTGACGCTGGCGGTTTTGTGAAGTTGATCCAATTGCATTCTTGTATCATTGTGGTTAGCTCACCATCCTTCTTGTCAGGCCTCAACCCCCGCTCAGGAATCAGATTTCATGCGTCGAATGAAATTTTATACCTTTTCCAAGCCCCTTCATTGATAAACTTGTCTCTGTCCTAAGCCGTTGGTGGTGGTGCGCCGGACGAAGAAGATCCTCCGACACTAAGTCGTTGCCTTTTTGGTTCCATGACAGAATTCTCAGTTGGTTTGGCAAAAACAAAAGGCTCGGTTCCTAATTTCCCCCAAACTCAAGCTAGAATAGTCCCCAATGCAATTTCCAATGTCAAACAGCCCAAAATAATCAAATTCTTCTCTCAGGCAATTTGTCGAACACCTTGTGCACGCTCTTAAAACCACCTTTTGATAGACCTTGCTTGGAACAGCTCTAACCAGATTTTTGGTAGTGGAAATCACACAAACCAACAGACAGGAAGAATAACACCACATTTCGATCACAGTCTATGTCAATTGAACGAAATCTCAAAAGTACCTTGAGTGGGCAAAACCCTAGGTGAGAAATCGTGTGGGATTTTAACTCTGACAAACAAACTGATGGAGGCTCTCATAACATTCATTCTTTGAAATTTGAGATGGGAAGCGATCGCGATCACTAGCGACCTTTGGAATGATACGGCTGATTTATGCTATGTGTCGTGAGGTATGTGCTAAGAGTGTCAACAGAATGGGAGGTAATGGGTTGCAATCTGGCCGAAACTGCTTATTTTAAAAACCACAATTCACTTCTCGCGCTGCGGTGCGAGATTTGTTTTGTTTAGTGGCATCACGGCGCAATTTAGCAGTATACTAGACTCGTTGGTGGCACCACAGCGCGGACAACCCTTTGTTAGTTGGCGCTGCAGCGTGAGTTAGCAGTAGCTAATGCCATTTTATGGTGCCGCGGAGCGAGAGTCCCCTTGTTTTTTTGGGGTTGCAGCGCGAGATGAGAATCATTGATAATAAGCATAGCGTCGCGACGCGAAGTTCAATACATATATTGGCGCTGCGGCGCGACCATTGTTTTCTGAGAAATCCTGCACAGAAGCCATGTTTTAGCCCACATATCTTACACACACACACACATATATATATATATATATATATATGTCTATATTAAACACATGATAACTAGCTTAACTATACTATTATGTACAAAATTACAACAGAACAGGAAAACATGTTGTAGTCACAAAAACATGCTCAGTAACATGATAATACAATATCTGGTAGCAATGTTTGCAAAGTAAACATAACAGACATAAAATATAACTAGACACAAGTAAGGAAAAATAGATAAAAATGATACTGAGATGGGGGTGCCTCCCCACCAAGCGCTTGTTTTACAGTCGTCGGCTTGACTATACCGAAGCCGCTCAATTCGGCTCATAGGCAAAAATGACCATCTCATGCCGCATGTTTGTTAATTCCTTTAAATTTTTGGCCGACATAGGTGATTAGCCAGTCTCCGTTCCTTCATCCACCCAATCATCCTTCAGCATAAAGAATCTTTCACCACTGGAATTATCCACTAATTCTCCTTTTTCATCAAATCAAAAGCATTCTTCATGCTCTAGTGGGCCCTCTAGGGTTTTCATATTCGGGAGCGTGGTTTCTGATTGTAGATCAGTATTGACTATACAACCATTATTTATCCTTTTGTTTCCAACTTCAGACTCCACCGGTTGGCTAGTTAGCACCATGACGTCTCCCTCAACAACTGTACGAGACTCATCGCATTTTCCTTGTGTATCCACCATGCAATACTCTATTGCTTCATCATCGAGATCGATTACGACCGGAAGATTGCCTTGTGATGGATTTGTGATGGCATTGACGAGTTGCCCCAATTGATTCTTAAGGTTGTGCAATGCGGCTTCTTGGCTTGCCATCTGAACCTCATTTTTTTCAATGAAGTTGGTGAGAAGGTCCTCAAGCCTGTTGTCTTCTTCTCGTGTTGAGGACTCAGAAAATTTCTCATTGGGTCGAGACGTAACCTCATATTGTGGCAGAGATTGGTTGTCAAACTGATTTGGATAGGAGTAATTTGGATCTTGATATTGCTCTTGACTGTAGTCCCAAGAGTTTGGATAACCCTGACAGTTTGGATGATAGGAGATCGGTTCAACATCAGCTCGTTCCTGATAATAGGCATTCTAAGTGGACTGACACTCAAGATTGTCAGAAAACCTCAAGACATTTGAAATTTGAAATTGCAATTGCTTGAGTCCTTCTTTTGAGCTTGGTTGTATCGTCCTCTCATAAGACCATTGATAACAATGATAGTCCATTACCTGTAATCTCAAAAAAAAGGAAGATCAAACAAATAAAAGAAATATATATATATATATATGTTCAAATTAAGACTAAATTGATTGAAATCAATATTGGACAATATTAGAATAACAGTTCCCCGGCAACGACGCCAAAAACTTGTTGGTCGAAAAATAGATCACTAAACACTCGCAAGTATACGCGGTCTAACAAGTAATATAGTGATAAGTAGAATGTCGTACCCACGAGGAACTATCACTAATATTTACCAAGTACCGACTTTGTATCGCTAAAGTCTTATTCGAACAGCAATGAATAAAAGTGTGATTAAGCTAAGCATACTAATTATCAAAGCAAGTAAATGGATAACGAATGGTAATCGAAGGAATTATAAGCTAAGGTTACAACTTCACCCCACTCAGGCATTCTGTCAAACACCTGGCCTTGCTTGTTTCATGAAACTACCTATCTCTCTCTTTAGTCTTAATGGTCATGACAATTTGTCGACCGAGAACACACAAGTGCTCATACACCCCTGTCGAGGTATGCACAAACATATCCTTTTCGGATCCACCCGTTAGGGAATAGAACAGAAAAGAACGCCCAAGCTAGATACAATCCTACATATATCTGTGTGAGTTGATCATAACGAGGATTTAAGCATAAGTTCTCAAATAGATCGCACGTGGCGCGCGCGCGCACACACACACACACACACACACACACACACACACACACATATATATATATATATATATATATATCTATTCTACGCACAACTTATGTTGTCAAAATCCACAATCACATGTCAATATATTCAGGTGTAAACCTATAATCCTTCTGTCGATATCATGTAAATTACCAAAATAATCATTAATGTCTTAGTGAGAATCATTAAGCATAAATATATCAAACCAAATCATATGGTGCCAACCAAAGAGATAAGATAGTCAATTTAAATAACAAAGGGTTCCATTATAACCTTAGAGCCAATATTCAGTTCATAGCTATTGAACAAAATACAAGTAGCAATAAAGACAACATTTATGGATTACAAAATCAGAGACAATAAATAGATAAGAAGAAACTCTGTCAAATCCCTTTAATCTCTAAGCATTCTATTCAAATCTAGCTCTCCAGTCCGTGTAGCTCACTGCTCTTGATGCTCCAAAGAAAAGCCAAACTTCTCCCTAATCTACCTAATCTATATTTACAGACATCAACTAAGAGAAAGGAAGAGAAAATACAGAGAAAAACTATCTTACGCTAAACCTAGTGTTATATGATCTCAGATCTACTAAATATATCTTTATGCAGAGCCTTTTTTTCCTTATATCAGTTTTCACTGCTTTTGCTAGGTCAAAACAAGCCCTCTCTACCTGGGCACCAGAGGTGACGCCGTGGTGCGGGCCACTAAGCTATGGTTGGCGCTATTGTGCCATATTAGTATAAAAGACAAGGAGCTAATATGTGCCGCAATGAGCCAAAGAAGCATCGATTAAGCGTCCGCAATCACAAGGTGATGTCAAGAAGATCTAGGGTGGTAACGCATGGCGCGACAATAAACTTGGCATTAGCCTTGCATGGCCTTGAGTGTGAGAAATATGCATGACCGTTTTGCCTCTGAATGCTAGAAAACACCTGATAAGCCTTGTATTGCATCGATTAAGCACAATAACACTGTAATCATAGAAAACCGAATAAAATCTACGAGAACATGCAACTTTTTAAGTCATAAAGTATCCGATTCATGGGTATAAATCCCACTCATCACCCGACCATCGTGATTTTAACTTCCCTGGGAACAACCTCAACCTTAAGTTGAATAGTAGTACTGATTGCCCCGGCTCGAACATTCTTTGCATGATTTTTTGGTCGTGCCATTTCTTGACCTTTTCTTTATATAACTTCAAGTTCTCATAGGCTTGAAGTCAGAATTCATCGAGCTCATTTAGCTGAAGTAGTTTCTTTTTACCCACAGCTACTTGATCAAAGTTCAGTTTCTGAATAGCCTAGTAGGCTTTATGTTATAACTCCACAGGCAGATGACATGCTTTCCCATAGACCAATTGATATGGTGACATACCAACTGGTGTTTTGTACGCAGTTCGGTAGGCCCATAGTGCATCGTCTAATCTGAGAGACCAGTCCTTTTTATTTGGGTTCACCACCTTTTCTAAGATTCTTTTCACCTCCCTATTTGAAACTTCAGCTTGCCCACTTGTTTGGGGATGATATGTCGTCGCCACCTTATGGTTGACCCCATACTTTGCCAAGAGAGCTGTGAATGATCTATTGCATAAGTGACTACCTTCATCAATTATAATCGCTCTCAGCGTGCCAAATATTGTAATGATATTCTTTTGCAAGAATTTAAGGACAACTTTGGCATCGTTAGTTGGGAGTGCTACGGCTTCAACCCATTTTGATACATAGTCAACCGCAAGCAATATGTATTGATTGTTAAATGAGGAAGGGAATGGCCCCATAAAATCCATGCCCTATACATCAAAAATCTCAATTTCTAAGATTGTTTGTAGTGGCATCTCATTCCTTATCGATATGTTGCCCACCCTTTTGGCTTCTATCACAACTTTTTACGAACTGGTGGGCATCTTTAAATAATGTAGGCAAATAAAACCTGGCTTGAAGAACTTTCGCCACTGTTCTCTCACTACCATAATGTCCCCTATATGCGGACGAATGACATTCATGCAAAATATTATTCACCTCGCTATAAGCACACACACCTTCTAATCATCTTGTCAGCGCACTGTTTAAATAGGTATGGCTCATCCCACATATACCACTTGACGTCATATAGGAATTTCTTTTTCTACTGACGTGTAAGATCAGGGGGGGGAAGTATATTGCTTACTAGATAGTTGGCGAAGTGCGCGTACCATGGGAATTCCGCATTGACTCCAAACAGTTGTTCATCTGGAAATGAATCATTAATTAAACATTTATCCTCATCATCTTTACCCTAATTTTCCAGTCTTGATAAATGATCTGCAACTTCATTTTCCGTCTCATTTCTATCTTTTATTTCCAAGTCAAATTCCTGTAGAAGGAGAATCCATCTGATAAGGTGTGGCTTAGCATCATTCTTTGAGATTAGGTATCGAATGGCTAATTGATCTGTATAAACTATAACCTTTGTTCCGATCAAATATGCCCGGAATTTGTCGAAGGCATATACTACTGCAAGCAATTCCTTTTCTATAGTTGTGTAATTCATTTGGGTCTCCGTGAGTGTCTTACTTACATAGTATATGGCATGAAATACCTTCTCTCAGCGTTGGCCCAAGACAACCCCAACCGCATAGTCACTTGCATCACACATTAACTCTAACGACATTGTCCAATCCGGTGCGACGATAACTGGGGCTGTAGTTAATTTCTTCTTCAATAGCTCGAATGCTGACTTACAACCATCATCAAACTTAAAAATTGAATCCTTCTCTAAAAGACTGCACAATGGTTTTGCAATTTTAGAGAAGTCTTTTATAAATCTCATGTAAAACCCTGCATGTCCTAAAAAATTTCGTAATCCCTTAACTGAAGTTGGTGGTGGAAGCTTTTCAATCATTTCCAGCTTTTCTTTATCAACCTCTAATCATTTTGCTGAAACCTTGTGACCCAAAATTATGCCTTCCTCAACCATGAAGCGGCACTTTTCCCAGTTAAGTATCAAATTTATTTTTGTGCATCTCTTTAACACCATCACCAAGTTCCCCAAACATGCATCAACATCGTCTCCATAGATAGAAAAGTCATCCATGAAGACTTCCATATTTTTCTCCACCATGTCCAAAAAGATGGCCATCATACACCGTTGGAAGGTAACAGGTGCATTACACAAGCTGAAGGACATTCTCCTGAATGCGAATGTGTCGTAATGGCACGTGAAAGTTGTCTTCTCTTGATCTTCAGGAGCAATAACTATCTGATTATACCCTGAATACCCATCCAATAAGCAGTAAAATTTGTGGCCCGCCAATCTATCCAACATCTGGTCAATAAAAGGAAAATTTAAATGGTCTTTTTGGGTTTCCTTATTCAATTTCCTATAGTCCATGCAAACCCTCCAACCAGTTATTATCCTCATCGGAATTAGCTCGTTGTCATCATTTTATACCACGGTCATTCCTCCTTTTTTGGCACACACTGCACCGGACTGACCCACTTACTGTCAAAAATTGGGTAGATGATACCAGCATCCAACCATTTCAGTATTTCTTTCTTCACAACTTCCTTCATAATTGGGTTGAGCTGTCTCTGTTGCTCCACCATTGGCTTTGCATCCTCTTCCATCAAAATTTTGTGTATGCAAAAGGATGGGCTGATTCCATTGATATATGCGATTGTCCATCCTATAGCCAATTTATGTTCTCTAAGCACCCTCACCAACTTACTTTCTTGCAATTCGTTAAGCGCAGTAGAAATAATAATAGGTAAAGTATTAGAATTGCCTAAATACGCATACTTGAGGTGTTTAGGTAGTGGCTTTAGCTCAAGGGCAGGTAGCTCCTCCAATGATGGTTTTATTCTTGTTACGGCTCTTTCCTCTATCTGTAATAGTTCAAATGGTGTTTTAAATCTACTAACTCATGGCAGGGAGTCTAACATTTGCAAGTAATCCACAAATTCTGGATCATCCAAATCTTCATCTCTCAATAATGTCGTTTCTACTGGATCATTAGCCAAAATTTTACCCATGTCTTCGCTAATTATCTGCTCAATGATATCCATCCTAAAACACTCTTCTTCATCCGTAGGGAATTTCATGGCCTTGAAAACATTAAACTATACTTCTTGATTTTTGACCCTCATAGTTAGTTCACCTTTTTGTACATCGATGAGTGTCCTACCCGTAGCCAAAAATGGTCTCCCTGGGATAATTGGGATGTTCTTATCTTCCTCAAAATCCAGAATTATGAAATCCGTAGGGAATATAAATTTTTCAACCTTGACCAAAATATCCTCCACAATGCCTCACGGGTACATGACTGACCTATTCACTAACTACAATGAGATGTTCGTAGGCTTTGGAGCAGGTAGACCTAATTTTGTATACACTGATAATGGCATAAGATTTACACTTGCTCCCAAATCACATAAACACTTGTTGAACACCGTGTTCCCAATTATGCATGGAATGGTAAAACTCCCTGGATCTTTTAACTTTGGTGGCATTTAGTTGTAAAACTGCACTACACTCCCCTATTAATTCCATTATTTGGAAATCTTCCAACTTCTTTTTCCTAGACAGAATACCCTTCATAAATTTTGCATAACTTAGCATCTTCTCTAGGGCTTCTGTGAAAGGGATGTTAATCTGAAGTTTCTTAAACACTTCCAAAAATTTTGCGAACTACTTATCTATTTTCTGCTTTTGGACTCTCTGCTGAAACGGCGGTAGAGGATACACAACTGGCTTGTCCTCTAACTTTGTTTGCTCAACTTGCTTTACCTCACCTTGTTTTTCCTCAACCACTTTATCATCTGGTCTAACTAAATTTTCTGCACCTTGCCCATCTAGATGTTTTCCACTTCTCAAAGTGATTACCTGGCACTGTTCATGATTTCCCTTAGGATTTCTTTCGGTGTCACTTGGAAGAGTCCCTTGTGGCCTATTATTCAATGTTAAGGCAATTTATCCCATCTGATTTTCTAAATTCTTGATGGCTAGCTCTTGCGATTTCATGGCCATTGCTTAGTTTTTCATAGCTGCCTCGTTGCTTGTTATATACTTTGACAACAACTCCTCTAAATCTGATTTCCTTTCTTGATGTTGAGCTGGTTGTTGTTGTTGATTCTAAAATCCTAGGGGATAAGATGGTCGTGGAGCTTCCTGATGCTTATTATTACTCCACCAAAAATTTGGGTGATTTCTATTCCCCGGATTGTATGTATTTTGGTACATATTCTGTGGAATTCTATTGTAGCTACCCACAAATTGCAGTGACGCTGGGTTGATTGCACATTGATTTGTATGATGTTCACCCACGCTCAATTCACAAATAACTGCAACTTGTTGTGTCTGTACCCCTGATAAAGCATCCAACTTCTTAGAGAGTGCTGAAATCTGCGCAACTATTGCCGTCGCTCCATCTAATTCTAACACTCCAGCTGCCTTCACCTATTTTAACCTTGTCGTGGGCCACTGGTAGTTGTTAGCCGCCATTGTTTCTATTAATTTGTATGCCTCTTCATAACTCTTTGCCATAAAAGCTACACCCGAAGCTGCATCTATACTAGTTTTGAGATTTCCATTCAACCCGTTATAGAATGTGTTCATCTGCAGCAGTTTGGGTAATCCGTGATGTGGGCACTTTCTGAGTAACTCTTTATATCTCTCTCATGCTTCATACAGTGATTCCCCATGCTACTGTTCAAACATAGTAATCTCGTTTCTCATTTTTACCGTCTTTGCTGGTGGGAAAAATTTTGCTAAGAATTTTTGAGCGAGGTCTTCCCATGTAGTTATTGATCCCGTCGGTAGAGAGTGTAATCGATTCTTTGCCTTGTCCTGTAAGGTGAATTGGAACAAGCGAAGCCTAACTGCATCATTCGACACCCCATTATACCTGAAAGTGTCATAAATCTCCAGAAAGCTGACGAAGTGTTCGTTCGGATCATCATTTGCCAAACCCCCAAACTGAATCAAATTTTGAATCATTTGAATAGTCCCAAGCTTGATTTCAAATGTGTTTGCAGCTATAGCAGGCCTAGTGATACTCGACTGCAACTCAGTCACCTTGGGTGTTGCTGTGACACCCCCAAATCCGAGTTACCTAACCCCCGAGTTTAGTGCTCACGATCCACAATATAATTAACATCTAACTACCCATTCATTGATGAAAACAAATATACATATCATTAATTAATATGTTAATATTATCATCCCAGGTTATCTAACCTTAACATTACAAACTTACCCTAAGATATTCAAAAACGGTTTATAAATATAACATAATAATAATGTTAATTATAACTACTCTATCACTATGCCTTTGCCATTGTCCTTCACAGCACCTCATGCCACTTCGTCCATAGCTTAAATATTTTATTTAGCAAGGGTGAGTAACAAATTTTCCCCTCAGGTTAAGACATACAAAGAATGTATAATAATCAAGAATAACAGACTATTTATTTTAATAGAATGACACCAAAGTTCGGGGAACATTGAATTAGCTGAACAAATCTTTAATTACTAACAAGTCTTCTCGCATTCTATGCAACACAATTGTTTGATAATGAAAGAGTACAATGCTTTTAAAGTTTCTACGATATTCAATTGAATAACAAGATGGAAATATTCTTTGGAGTTTATGCTGAGTGATCCCTAAGGATCTTGAACTTCTCTTCTCAAGTAACTATAAAAAATTTATTTCGATATACCTAGGTGTATTAGATAACCATAAAGATTAAATAATACCCCTCTGCAAGTACCTAGAGCGGCCAACTCCTTGTACCCTATATTATGCATAATACTTACACGCGCAAAGGCCGAATATACGACCACAAATGTTCCCTTTGTATAAAAGGTTGTTCTTCTCAATCTTATAATCAGAGTTTAATTTATAACAACGAAATACAATAATTTCAATATCTAATCACTTTCTCGATCTAGCCAAAATAATTGGCATCAATCAGTCAATAATAATTAAATTCTCTTCTCGAACCTATCAAGTTCAAACAAATATTCGTCTAGCCAGAGTAATTGGCTAAGACATATCTCAACATAATTTGACAATAAACAGGAATTATCTATAGTCTCAATAATAGCTTCTACGAAAGTAAATATCCAATAATAAATTGTTCTTCCATTATATATTCTCAGAATCACTAATTTAATTTAAATTAATAAACATGCATTAATTGCGAATAATCAACAATAAATTCTCAGACATGGTCTAATCAAAAATAATTAACCACCATAATAATTGAACAGATATAACTCAAGGTTGAGTTAAGGAAACTTTTCTTCTGCGTTGGTTACTGCTACACAATATACTTATCTGCGTTCGTAAGACCTATAATTAACAATATCGGTCTCACAATTAACACAATAATTCATAACACACAATACTGTAATTTACAATCAATCTTTTTCTTAGTCACAATACCACATAGTCACATCAGTGTTTATAACCTATATAAACATTCATCAAGTCTAACTAGTTCAGTCTGGTTGGACTTTGGTCTATTCTTGGTGTACTGGTCACCCTATCCAACAAATAACAATTGTATTGTCAACTAAACCCGGTCTCAAAGCTTTAATATTATATTAGATAAGTCACATATCATTTATAATATTTTTCGAAAGCTTTTAATAAATTTCTAACAATTATTATAATTTATAATAATTTTTTAAACACCGGAATCATTTTTAAATGATTTAAATATCAAATAATCCCATCATCATTAATATTTAATAATATTAAAATATTAATGACATACTTGTCAAAATATTAAAGTTATCAATAATAACTTAAAATATTTTTAAATCACCAATATTCTACTTAAATGATTTTTAAAATAATTAAAATCATTTTTAAACCATCACCATTAATATTTAAATATTTATGAATTTATCATCAAAATATTAAAAGTCATTAATTATAACTTAAAAATATTTTAAAATCGCTTTTCTCAATTTTAAATGATTTTAAATCAATAAAATCATTTTTCCCATCATTTATTTAATTTAGTAATTAAATAAATCTAATATTATTAATATTAAATTATTAATAAAAATTCTCCAAAAATATTAAAAGTTACATTTTATAACTCAAATATTTTTAAACACTTTATTCTTATTTAAAATAATTTTATAATATTAAGATCATTTTTCTCTAATTTATTTAATATACTAATTAAATAAATTAAATACCATTAATATTTAAATAATTATAAATATTAATGAAAAATATCCCAAATTATCAAAAGTTATTTTTCATAATTTAAAATAATTTTTAAAACCATTTTTGAAATTTTTAGAATTTATTTTTTTTAATCGTTTTCCAGGAATTAGGAAAATAAAATTATTAGAAACCGTCAATATAGGCTATAGCGACGCTTTCTGTCGCTGTTGGTGTTCTTGAGCTCAAGAACACTAACAACCGGTTATCAAGGGGTCTACGTTTGACCGCTAATAATTCTCTGTTCAAATTTGTTCTGGACAATATAAGACTTTGATATTGTAGCATATATGTAATGCTACAATATCCACTCATTATTTTGGTCATAGAACATCACAATAAGGAGATCAGAGCCCAAAATTGTTGTCAGGCATCATCTGGGTTTTCTAGGTTACCTAGAAACCTAGACAATTTCGACTAGGTACTTTCTAGCCCAATTTAATCTAGGTTCTGGTCATCAACTGGTCAATCTCATGGTTCAAACATGTAGTACACATGTCAAAGAACACATATATATCAACAAATCAGTCCAACAACATCAACCTCACTAGATTCAGTCCAGTCAAACATGGTCAGAAAACTAGTTCATACACTTTCTAGAAATTCCAGAAAAATGATTTCGTGATCAGATGGGCTACTTTGACCATCCATTACATCCAACATGTTTGTTGTTTAAGAGATATAAAGGCCTGGATTTAGAGTCCATATAACAAGCTACAATCTAGTTACAAAAACAACATTAAATCTTTAATCATCTGACAGATCTTGGCCTTCAAAGATCATATTAGACACTGGTTTTGAGTTTCTAGGTTACCCAGAAACTCCTTGGTCATGCTCGATCAACTGAGTTTGACCAAGAATAACTTGCAATCTGGACATGGAATAGCTATGATTCCACTTCTAGATCACAGTCCTCATGTCAAACTTCAAATCTAAAACATAAATCAACCCAAAGCTTTAACAGAGAAGAATATATGGGCTCTGACTTTAGCTTGTCAGACCACTATTATAATTCATAGACAGTTTTTAAAAAACATGGTTTTAAGGCCTTCTGATGCTATAGATCTATGATGTATCATCATAGATCATCATAAAACATCCTCTAGCATGAATATAAACACATAAACACAATTTTTTAACTAAGCCTACAAGATCTAAGATGAGTTAGGATTGTATACCTTCTTGCTCAATCTTTAATCTTTGTTCTCTCCTACTGATTTTGGTGTTTGAAAGACTTAACTAATGACTAAAATACTTATGAATTTTGGAGGTTTGGATGAGAGAGAAGTTTGTTGAGAGATTTATAGCAAATAAGCAAAATATATGAACTTTCTCTCTATATATCTTTTATAATCACTTGATGCAATGAATATTGTTGGCATAGCTGCCAATGAGAGGCTGTTTTGCTGAGATATAAGTCACATTGCAAGTCAAAGTTGGTGAACAACTAAAGTTGTTGGCAAATTTTACAAGTTAACTAATAAAGAATGCAAACAGGGTATTTTGGACATTTGAATTGTAATTTTAATGGCATTCTAGACAATTGATCCAACCCTGAGGTTCTAACCCTTAGGTTTTACAAATTTAGTTTCTAAGATTTTCTAATTAGGGTTTTTAAAATAGAAAATTAAGATAACTAAAATATAATTAGTATTTTCTAATTATATTAAAGTTTACTAATCACTTTAGGGCTTACTAATTAGGATTAGTGTTTCCTAATTAGGCTTAGGGTTTTTGAATTTAAAATTAGGGCTTCCTGACATTCGATTAGGGTTCCTAACTATGCGTTAGGGTTTCTAAATCTGAGATTAGGGTTTCTAATCACTTATTAGGGTTTACTAAATTTATACACTATCCGGTCAATCATTAATCACAACTTCTATATAGCACAAACACATACTCACAGATACTTTTATTATACTTTCCATTTCTATCGAATCTATATCCGAACTTATGGTTAGGGTTTTAATTCCCTGTTAAGCACAACTCTACTCTTATTTCTGAGTCAATACACAAATTGACTAATTCCCAAAACTCGTATCACAGATATACAACACAATATTAATAGTCAATATCAATATTAAATAATAATAAAAAATTATTCGTAAAATTTGGATTATTCGAAATCCCGGGTTATCATGGTAGCAAAGTCCCTCAACGCTTTCTGGTCTTCGACGGCCATTTCTTCTTCTTTTTCAGAGTTTTGAAAGTCTTCTCTTGTTTCCTTGATCCACTTACTTAGCCTTTGAAACTGTTTCTCAATGTCATCCCAAAAAGGAAGCAAGTCTGCATTTTTGGACCGCATTTGCATAAACCAACTTTAAAAACCTAAAATAAGACGAACAAAACAAAAATAAAAATGTTTAAGTAAAACTGGACTAATTAAACTGATATCGTAAAATATTAAAATTGATTCTAATAAATCCCCGACAACGGAGCCAAAAACTTGTTGGGTAAAATCTAATTATGCACAACACGCAAGTATACGTGGTCAAAAAGTAATAGAATAGTAAGTAGAGTATCGTTCCCACATAGAAATTAATAAAAATTTCAATCTCACAATTACCAGTTTCCTATTAATCCCAATTTTATTAAACTATCCAAATTAATGATTAAAATTATAAAAACTAAATTATAAAGAATACTAAATCGCAAAACAATCACAAATCTCAAAAACTAAATTTCTAAAACAAATATCATAGAATTAGGCTTACAACTTCACCCTAAGCTTCACTTTGGTTATTATCCTTTGTTTCAGTTTAATTTACTATCCCAGTTTATTAATCAACAATACGAAAGTAGAATTAGCCACCTCTCAATGCATTAAAACCATATTAACTCAAATCCACAATTAAGATAGAATTAAGTTAAACACATTAATTAACTAACTCACTATATCTCTATGTGAATTACAATCAAAGAAGGTTTAAGTTCAAGTTCTTTATCCGATTACATGTGTTTTTAAGCATATCTCTACCCTAACATTCATCAAGATTCTATTCATTCACAAAATTCAAGAACACATGCTATATTAACTAAGTCTAGACTCGTACTTCCTTTCTCGAATGCATACAAGTCCACACAGAATTGTTGATCAGGCAATTCATAAATTCAAGCACAAATTAATATAGATAAACTGGATAATAGCTTGTTAAACTGAAAATCAAAGTTACATAACCATCTTTTCACTTAAAGATCCATCATAAGCCTAAAAAGTAATTTAGTTCATCATAAATGAAGTAAAAACTGAATAAATTAAAGATATCATCCTTTCAATTACAAATAAACTAAAAGAAAAGAATAAATCCAGAACCACCCTTTTCTTCAGCTCAATTTGCAACTGTTATGAAAAATCCTTCAAAATCTTCTCTCCAATGCTTGCTCTAAAAAATTTGTATTCTTGCTCTATTAATTGCCTTTTAATCTCTCCAACTTGTATTTGTTGTTGGTTATATACTTAGACACATAATCTGATTACCCTTCCATGCTAACAAGAGTCCCAAACCATTACCATCACTTAAGCTCCATGTATTCAGCATTTAAAATCAACTAGGAGACTACTTTACCCCTGCATTCTGACGGGTTTATCTCAGTAAAAGGGTCTGCCTGCTAAGTATTCTCAGAACCGACTTTGGACCCCCGCCGGTAAGGCATACCTTCTGCTAGTTGGTCATGTATTGCTCCTTTGTTTTCCACAATGTACCTTAAATCCACCCTTTTAGATCACTTGCAACACCACCAAACCTACACACCAAATAACAATAAACCAGTAAAAACAAACACAAAAACAAGGAATTAACACCGATTAATCCTGAATTAGGAACCGATTCGTGGGTATAAAACCCACTTATCAATAGCGTTAACATTTCTATATCGAAAGACTTGTAAACAAATCAATCCAACTCTTAAGAATAGTCTAGCTGAGTTAAAACTGGCATCGACCTTTTCATAAAATAATTCATGCATCTCATAACATGAATCACAGAAACTTGGCTAACACGGAGGTTAGATAAGCGTTAAGAAAACTTGCCTTCAAGCGTCTTTAAATAAAATATTCAACAGTTATTGATCTTTACAGTATCTACATGATATATTCACATAGCACAATGTAATTAGCTACCAAAAAATCTAATCACATTATTTTTACCAACTTCTTTCTCTTCTATGTCTTAATTGAATTTATTTTATTAATAAATATCAATTCGACTTACTATTATTCCTTACGGCTTATTAACGTTCTTACGTCATTAAACCAATACATAACTATCATTGGTTAAGTACCCTTACTGAATATGATTCACTTATTTACACTTCGCATTCTTCATTTAATTACTAATAAACCATGTTCAAATTCCTAAAGTCATCACTATATAAGTGACTTAAGATTAATCTTATCATATATACTAAGTATATACATGTTCAACTATTAGTTTACAATCAATTGGGATTAGAAAATTAACTTAGTTAACAAATTCCCACTATTCATGCACTGCGGTGCAGTGACATAACATCTGCTTATTGCGCTACTAACTAACTAAAGATATAAGGTCCGGTCTCAATGGCCACGATGCGATATCCCTATATAATAGTAGCACTGCAGTGCCACTCTCCAGTAGATAATGTTACTATACATGGCGCTGTGGCGCGAGGTTTAAAGCTTGGGGTGGCGTTGCGGCGCCCACCCTGAGCCCTTGATTTTTTTTTCAAATTTTCAATACGATTCTTCCCGGACTCATAACTTAGTCATTTTAAGTCGGATTTGGCTCGTTCAAAAGCTGTTTTCTTACACATTCCATGTACTATGATTTCATCCGAAAAAAATAGCTTTTAAATCAGTTAACGATGAATTCACTATTACCATTTTAATAAGCGTTCGTTTAAACTCTCGTGAGCGTTCATAGCTCAATTTTCTTCGTTCTAAGTCAGAATTAGACCGTTCATGAGTCCACGACTCTAGAATATGTTATACTACGATATGCCATCAAAAACTAGGGTTTTTGAACTAAATGGCAAGTGTTGACTACTAATCCAGAATTATATGATTTCAACGTTTAACGTCTAATTTCGTAAAATTCTCCATAACTTCGTTAATCATGTTTTATACGCCAAATTAAATGGAACCAATCTATTGATTCAGTGTCTATATCCTAACCAAGAAATATTCACATACCCTATCAATGATGGTTTTCAATTTGTCCATCAACAACCAAATCAACGTTCAATAGTTTCATCAGTTTAAACTTACTTAAACGCTTACGATTTCTACTTATACAAAGCTTGTAAATATTTAATTCACTATTAGCCATCCTTATTACTACGAAAGAGACAAGCTCCACCAATTCATGATTCTCTACGAAAAATAAATTTAAACGAATCAAAAACTAAGGTTTTACGAATTATTACCTTATATATCGTTCTTCGCATTCTTGCTTAAAACTTGTATGATTTGCTTCAAGCTCACTTGATTACTTGTTTCTAGATCTTTTCTCTCTCTCAAATACGTTGGTTAATGTTTGTAAATAAACAAATAAACTAGCTAAGTTTCTTTATATAGAAAATCCAATGGAGGGTATTTTGGTCATTTAGTAAACTCCTTACTATTCATTACTTTGTAACCAAGTAAATTTGATTTACTTGGTCACCAATTTGCCGGCCCACATGGCCCTGTGGGTCCCCCCATAGGTTGCCCCGTGGGTTTTTCCCATCTGGTGACCCATCGGTTCGATCTGCGGTTCGGTTTCTTGGATCGGGCTTGATTTAATCTAACATTGGGCCTTGACAATACTCAATATTGGGATTCATTTCACAAAACATTGGGCTTGATATAATCCAAGTCCAACTAGATTCTACAAAGTCTATAAACTCAAAGTCCATTAAGAACTAATCGTATTCTACGATTATAACTCACGTATTCTCTTCGTATAGTATTCGTACAATATTCATATTATACGTTGTAATAATCTTCATACTATACTCGTATACTAACTAATATCATACTCATATATCACACCTATAATAACCCTAATCATTATATGCATTCATTTCTTTCTCAGAAATCACATTCCCTAACCCTTAGGTTTTAAGTCCGTAAGCGAAAACTTCGTTTTCCATAACTAAAATATTATTGGATATTCCATCTCTTCTTAGAATTCGATCATTACTCGTTTCTCGAAATTTCAAACTTAATTCTCGAGCAAAAATGGATGAATAGTATTTTTACAGAAATTTCTCAAAAAAATTTCATTTTCGTCTTGGAAATTCAAAACAATTAATTCTAGCACATATCTAGAATCCTAACTACATTCGCACATTCTAGGTCATAAAACGACCTTCATATAGCTTACTCACATAAATAATCAATTAAATTCTTTTAATCCACATAATCAAATAAAAATTTAATTCTCATAAAAATCCGATTTTCTCGGGCGTTACATTCCAAATCTTCTAGTTATGCTAGATTTTTGAAATTTATTGACTTCGTGCTGATGTTTGCATTTCTGTGTTTTTTTGAAAATATTGGATCAATTGATTGAATTAATGAATTTTTAAAACAATGATGTTATTCTTGTGTCTATGCGAATTGTTTCGGCTAGACAAAAATAATTTTAAATTATCAAAATGTATTTTGTATAATCATATGCATCATTTAATATGGTGTAGAAATGAGAAATGATGGAGTCATCAATGCAATTGAACCTGGTGTTGGATGTGATCATCGGATCATCAGCCCACTATGGTATGATGTAGTATGACGAAGTCACAAAATGACGGAATCCTCAATGTACTATTAAGACGGTACGGTATCATGACGTCATAAAAAGTTTTTTTATTTGGTTTTCTTTAAACTAAGAAAGGTATACTAATTGAGTTGGTTAAAAATAATATGGATATATATATATATATCTCAATTGATGTCCGAGTTATTGCTAGAAGTCAATGCTATTTGATTCAGCTAGACGAATATTGAAAGATGTTTATGAAATTCAAGCATTCTTTGAGAAGTTTTGCCAAACCAAATTGTTTTGGTGCGGATCCAGATGTTGAGAAGCTGAGGTGAACAACCCTATAAAAGGGTACATTTTATCGGAGACAATGGTTCTGAAAGTAACGCATATAGTCGTTACAAAGAAAAACGTTGTGCATGACGTAGTACTATAGGCTGATCACCTAAAGTACTTGCAGTGTTTTCAGTCTTTGTGATTGACAAACATCCTGTAAAAAGGTTTATAGTGTGAAGTATTGAGTTAAAACACTATTAAACCTAGAGAGAAGTTCAAGGTTTGTGACCTCTCAGTATGATTTGGAATCTTTTAAATTCCTGAGTTATTTATACTGCTTCCTAATTATTGAATAATTGCGGAAGATTCTTAATATTCTGAAAGGAGAAAGTGGAAAGGAGGATATTTCTTAGAAAAAGTATAGTTGTAGAATGCAATGTGTGGTCAGAAGTAAATTAAACAAACCATAATAAATCCAAGAAAGAAATGAAATTCCAAAAAGGGAAAGGAAAATTTAGCTGATGAAGAGTAATGATGAGAAACTTTTAAAAGAGAAAGATGTGAAGAATGCGATGATTTTAGAAAGATCTTTAGAGAAAGAATTTGGTTATAGAACCTAATGAATGAATAAAAATTAATGAAAATCCATTTTGATAAATCAAATGAATGAATATTGGTAAATTAAAATTTCCAGGACAAAATTGTTAGAAGAAGGGGTGAATGTAATATCCCAAGTGTTTATGAATCGAGTATGTGGCAATGACACTTAGAAAAAGATAATGAATAGGTTAAAGAATATATAATACTCAAAATATAATTGAAGTTGAAGTGAATGTTATAAAATATAGCTTGCGAGAATTTATTGAGAAACAGAATGGAATAGGAAATATAAAAATTCTTATTATTAAGATAATGTGTTGAAGTTATTTAACAATAATTTTTTTAAAAGAGATTTAATGAAAGCCTGAGTAAGGTAAGGTTTCTGTGATTCCGAGGGAAGGATGTGACAACCTGAATTTTTAGAAATTATTTAAATAAGAATTTAATAAATAAAATTCTTAATATAAGATATTTTGAGTTTGAGTATTTGTATATATGTGTTATATATTATGAAATATGTGATTTGGTGTGAAGAGGATTATATATTCATGTATTGGGAAAAAGAGGTTTAACAGTTAATTAAAACTATTGAAGAAATTAAATGAAATTGTTATGAAAATAAAATTAACTAAGTAACATTAGTTAATTTGATTAAGTGAAAATTATATTATGAGATAATATAATTTGATTATTATTATACCGATGAAAATTATTATGAATTAAATTTCATAAATAATGTGAGTAGTTCACTTAACTAACTAGAGAATTAAGGTAGATATATTTGTTGTAATAAAGCATTTAACTAATATATATTACATATAATTGTTATTTGTTAATGTAATACGATTGTGAGTTTAAGTAGATAGTGAAATATTTATCGAATTAAATAAATATTTTAGTTTGAATGTAAGTGGAATAAATAAATATTTAATGGAAGTTATTATGGAATAATTTGTTTAAGTATGGTGATATTAAATAAATTGATGATAAATAATTTTATAATTTATGCGTATTTTAGTACATTAATGTGATAGTAATATTCTAGTTTAATTAAATACCTAAATTAGAAGGTTTGGGATTTATTAAATAAAGTGGAAGTTATAGTGGTTAAGTAATCTAATCAAATAAAGTGTGACATTTTGTGAACCATATGATAAGGGGATTATTTAAATAAATTTATAAGCTATTAATTGGGTTTTAGCCAAACATGGCCTGGAGCCCTTTGTATTTGTAACTGTCGAGTTTCAATAACTGACTAAATCATGTTAAAGTGGTGATTAGTTTACTTGTTAAAACACAGAGAGGAAGGAGAAACAAAGAAAGAAATTGAGAGAGAAAATCATATGTTGTAAAATCCCAAATTTTACGAATAAAGATTTAAATTCTTGAATTTTTTTTTTTTTGAATATTATGGTGTGGATTTAATATAATGTTATAGTTGTGGGTAATATTTATAAATTTTGCAAAGTATGCAAGTTGTTATATTATATTCGATTGGTCGGGGAATATTCTTTGTGTCGGGGAATATTCATATGACGGCACAATCATTGGTGGACCCTACAACGGAATTATTGTCGGATTGAGAAACTGACAAAAATATTTTTTATGAAAATAATGGCGGAAGTTTTATCGTTAATACTGTTGAACTACTCAGTAGTAAAAGTACAGTAATACGTGTCGTTGCATAGTAGCACACGGTATTGATTATTGATGCTTACGTGAGAAGTCACTCAGTTTTGTTCAATTATTGCTTTCTGATGAGTCTTTGCGTATAGTATCTCACGTTATTTGATTCAATTATTGTTGATTATATATATATATATATATATATATATATATATATATATATATATATAAAAGTTTTGTTTTATTAGTATTATTAATGTAATAAAATGTAAAAGCTTTTTATATAAAATGTAATACTTTTATAAAGTTATTCTATAAATAGAATATATTATATTCTATTATGCATAGTATTTTGCATAGTAAAATCTTTTTATATAAAATAGAATACTTTTATAAAGTTATTCTATAAATAGAATATATTATATTTTATTATGTATAGTATTGCATAGTGCACGTATAGTGTTTTGCATAGTAAAATCTTTTTTATATAAAATGAATACTTTTATAAAGTTATTCGTTTTATTAGATTATAAATAGAATATATCATATTTTATTTAAAAGATTTTGCTTTTAAATACGGATCGTCCAGATTAAAAGTAAATTAATCTGGACCGTTTCATGAATTAGTTACTATGCAATCCATTTTTCTATAAATAGAAGCTCATTCCTTCATTATTTCTTACGAATTCACTGAAACTCTAGAGAGAGAAACTATAGAGAGAAAGAAGAAAAGTATTCTGCTACTTCACTACTTCTATATCCAGTTTCTTCTATAAGGTAAGGAGTATTATTTCTTTCATATTCATGAAGAGAACTTCTGTTATTCTATTATTTATTATTCTGTTGGAATAACCTGTATACGCGGTCTACCCTATACTTGGTGAAATTCTTCTATTATTCCATTCTTTATTATTCTGTTGGAATATCATGTCTGTGCGTTTACACCGGACCTGGTTCCGTCTTTATTATTCTATTGGAATATCCTGTCTGTACGTTTTACGTCGGACCTGGTTCCGTTATTTATTATTCTGTTAGAATAACACGCCTATCTGGCACGCATGCATGATGATTTCGTTGTTATTCCATTCTTTATTATTTCGTTGGAACAACTTGTGGCAAATTTCACCGACACGGTTACGTTATTTATTATTCTCGTTGGAATAACATGTCATGCTAAATACCGCATGCATGGTGATTTCGTTGTTATTCCATTCTTTATTATTTCGTTGGAATATCCGCCATGGGGTCATTATACGCTTTGATTCAGTTCCGTTATTTATTATTCTGTTGGAATAACTTGTCTATGTGAAGTACCGCAGGCATGGTGATTTCTTTTGTTATTCCATTATTTATTATACTCAGTTGATTAAAGTTTTGACTTCTATACTCCATGAAATTAGTGGAATATCCTTGATATTTACGCTTCATCCAATATCATTTCATGGAAATATTCTTCTGAGCATTCTTAAATTTTACTCTACAAAGAAGTATCATGTTGACAATTTGAACGTTATTAGTTCCTGAATAATTTAATTCTTGAACTTGTTTTATTGAATTCTTATATCATTGTCATCATCCTCATGTTTATATTTTGTTGAAAGTCATATGTGGCCTGTAGTGCATAGATGGACTTGGTATGATTATGACCAGGGATTATTCGATATAATCATGACTATAATGTTACAAATGATGTGGAAAAAGTCCTCATTGGCCCGTAGTGCATTGATGGACAGTTTTTGGTATGATTATGGCTATGGATTCTCTTCAGCCAAGAGAGCAAAGATGAATTGTTTTATGGCATGATCATGACCATTGATAAATACACAAATATCCTTGGCCCGTAGTGCATGGATAATTTGTTGTTGTGATACTAATGAATATCATTGGGCGTAGTGCAGGGATGATGTGGATTATTTATTAAGCTGAGTCCTAGTGATAAAAGTGATGAAAAACCTTTTAAATCATAAAAGATAGTAGATTTTATTCTCTACTTGACTCTTTTAATGGATTTCATGTTCCGCTGCAGTTAAACTTGATGTCAATTGTATTTTATCAGTTTAACACTGTTGAAGACTAATGATAATTTATTACGCATTATCTTAGTCATAATATTTCTTCTTTGGGTTGAGCTTTCGCCTCTTTCTTTCTTTATTCTCTTGTAAAATGAGAACGTAGCCTGGATTAGTCGGGGAACGGAGTGACGGTCCAGATGATAGTATTAGTAGTCCTCACTATTATGTTAAATAGTGTGACAATAAATATAATGAGGACTTATTCTGAGAGTGGATATTGTCTAGAAAACAATATTTGTATTAAAACTCACAACTCTCTTGTTGTATATTAAAGATTGTATTTGTATTTTGTACCATATATCTGGCGACTCAAGATGGGTGATGTATACCTATTTTTGGGGGCGTCACATTTGTAAATTGAGAGGGTTTGAGAACCAAGGAAGAAGGAAGAAGAATAAGCATCTAGCTATTCTTGGATGGAGTCGAAGGTAATTGTCTAAATCTAAGTTCTTGGTTTTATTTCTTATAAACTTCACTGTAATTAGAGTTTGGTGGTTGATTTCTTAAAAGATTGTTTATATATGTTTTGGGGGTATGTAATCAGTTATATATTATCTAAGGATGATTTTGAAGTAATTAAATTCATGGAAACATGTTTAAGAAGGAAGAATATGAGTTTTGTTGTATATATAAGTTTTAGTCTATTTTGAGACTAAAATTGGCTAAAAATTTATGTATAGAGTCTGAAATTGACTATAGTTTGTATTAAAACATTGAGAAACGAAAAGAACATAAGTTGAATGAATCAATTTGGTTAAGAAACAAATTCGTAGTGAATGATTATGCTAAACATGTTAAAATAAGAAAATTTAGTATAAACATGAGATTTGGGTCAACATTTGGGTTAGTTAATGTTTCTTTAAATTGTTGATTCTTTGGGATGTTGTAGTTCTATGAATTACTAGTCTATAGAGTCGAAAACGGACTCAATTGGATGTGGATAACTCGAGTGATGAAGGTTGGAAGGAGAAAGGGTTAAAAATTGCAAGAAAAAAAAAGCTGAAACCAATCACAAGACCTTTCGCTAGGGGGTATTGCGGTCTTTGGAATTGAAAGTAGTATGCACAGAAGTCAATCATGTTTGATGATAAAGCATATACTTTGTAACAATCTTATTCATTTATTAATAAAAAATATTAATTTATTAAAGGCTTTTAATTATCTACATGATGTTATTTTATAATATGTGATAAACCTATAGTTTTAAGAAATGCTTTTAGAATAATGAAGATGATCATTCTAATGAGATCTAAATTCTTAGAAAACTTAAAACTAAAATAGTTCCCAATCGTTAGATTACTAAATTGGGGATTAGTGAATCCGGATAGATTGGTACATACGTTGCTTGCTCATTAGATGAGGATGGTTGATCTCATGATCATTTGTGTGGAGACACTGAAGCAAGTATGTAGGTGCTTATTAGATAATAAGTTCACTGAACATGGCTCGCAAAGGAATACCTAATGGAGTTTTACTTGCCTGTCAATAGGAATTATTGAAGTGATAGTAGTACAAGTGATCCTTGGACTTGAGATCATCATAGTATCTTGTGTATGATGAGTTATACTTTGACTTATTCCTTAAGACCCTTAGGGTATAATAAGTTTTACATGGAGATAATATATGATCAATAAAGAATCTACCACTTCTAGTAAAAGAAGAGAAATGTCCTATGTGATTCGATAAATGACAACCTAGTAGTCATTGGCCATGGCAGAATGAAATTAGAAAGAAGTTTCTAATTTGCATTATTTGGAGTTGTGCATTTAAGAGTTGAAATATATATAATTAAATAAAATAAGACTTGACAGTCTTATATTTTATTGGGACATTGTATGGTGGAAGGATTGAATTGTACGGTAACTATTTACTCAAACGTTCTTTTTTGATTAATATTGAAATCTATATTATCTGGAAAGTCGTTAATCGCTAGGGAGGCTTATCCCTATTGTAGAATAAATATTATTTATTTAAATAAATTAATAATTTAATTTATTTATTTAAATAAGATTAGAATTGTTCTAATTGATTTATTCACAACAGGTTTAATATGGAGAACCTAAAGGGTCACAGCATAAAGGAACAATAATTATTTAAGAAGTTAATGGCATAATCATAATAATAAGTTAAGTATATTTAATTTAATCTATGGTGATAGAATAAATTAAATAGCTTGATATTTATTATTTAATATTTTGGAAATATTAAATATAAATTAATAAGAGAGTCTTATTATTATTATTATTACTATTATTATTATTTAATTCCTAAAAGAGTTTGAGAATTAATTAATAAAAGTACTCTCATATATTCCTAATAAGATTAGGAGGTTAAATTAATTAAAAGAGTTTAATTAATTATCCCTAATAAGATTAGGAGCTTAATTAATTAAAAGAATTTAATTAATTAAATAATACCCTATTTTCTAGTAAGATTAGAAGGGTTAACTGATATCTTTATAAGATGAGTCTTATATCAGATATCAAAATACGTGATTCCAATTGTTGGATAAGTACGCTCCTTTTCTATGAGAGATAAAAAAAAACTAGGGTTTTGCAAAATACCTATCTTCTTGAATCTTTCTTTTTCCTTGGTGGATCACCTCTAGAGGCCAAACACTTGGGTGGCTAACATTGATCAAAGGAAGGAACCAAACCCGGTGGATTCAAGTTAAACACGAAAAAGATTAGAGGTGAACTTGTACCTGAGGAAGCTCGAATCTTCAAGGGTATGATTCTTGTTCGTCATATTTTCATTTAATTAATAATTGTGCATAAAGGGTGATCCGGGTATATGGTTTATAAAATTTTAAAACTCTGATTTTTCATGCTTCCGCTTATTTTGTGCAAGTTGATTGTGCTCATGAATATTACAAAACCTAACAGTGGCATCAGAGCCAAACCTTTATGCAAATTATTAATTGTTCAAGATGCGATATGTATATTGATATGTGTTTAGAACAATTTAATTGGACATAATTTATTGTATAAAATTTAGTTTTTTTAAAAAAAAATCGCGAATCCCATTATCCTGCACATTTACACACGCTGTTGTACTTCCGTTTGAATATTATAATAAGAATATGTCATTCTTTTTCATGATTCACGTGAATCATTCAAGAGTTCAAGTGATTACTTATTTTATATATATATATATATATATATATATATATATATATATATATATATATATATATATATATATATATATATATGAAATTAATCATAATCTTGATTTTTTCTCCGCATTTGTGTTGTTATAATAGTTATATTATATATGATATAATATATAGTTATATTACCTACGCATTTATAATTTCGTGATTCGTGTCACTTGATAAAAAACATATTATGGGATTTAGCAGGATTCTTAATTAACGTATATATATATATATATATATATATATATATATATATTATTCTTCATTATTTTATAATTAAAATAAAATTTTATTTTATTTTAAAATAAAAAGTTTATTTTATTTTAAAAAAAAAGTTTATTTTAATTTTAAAATTGAATTTCATGCTAACTAATTAGAGTTGGAATTGGATTCCATAATAACTAATTAGAGTTGAAATTGGATTTCATGTTTCCTTAAATAAAGGAGTTTATTTAGATATGAAATAAGATTTCATATTATTCAAAAATAAAAGAGTTTATTTATGAATAGAAAAGAAGAATCAGTATTTCTTTAAATAAAAAGAGTTTATTTAGATATGAAATAAGATTTCATATTATTCAAAATAAAGGAGTTTATTTGTGAATAGGAAGAAGAGAATTGTGTTTCCTTTATATAAAGTTTTTTTTTACATGGAATTGGATTCCATAATTAATTCAAATAAAGGAGTTTATTTGGATTAAAGATTTTGATTAAAATAAAATAGTTTATTTTATTCAAAATTGGATAAATTAAAATAAAAGAGGTTTATTTTAATTTAAATTTGGATTAAAATAAAGGAGTTTATTTTGATTCAAAATTAGATTTTATGTTAACTAATTTTGCCCATTAAATGATATCAATATATATATATATATATATATATATATATATTGAATGTTTATTATTCATTAGATGAATATTATTTATTGATGCATATGGTGATGTATATAATAAATGGGATTGATTATGGACTATTGACCAATGTGATTGAATTTTATTTTAGTTGGATGCATGAATGTATGAGTTTTATTAAATGGGGTCTGCGTACCTCGTCTTCTCTAATTTTTTTTCTTAATGTAAATTCTTACTCCCTCCTATGTACTTCCCCTTAACTGTTGATCAAGGTTTCTATTTATTTTAAATAGTTTTGTAATTGGAATAGTTAGAATTATTTTGAAGAATTAGAGATCAAGGAGCAAGGAGCGCTTGAAGACCCATTTGTAATGCAACCCGGGTTTAAATGTAATAGTTATATTTAAATATTAATTCTTGCACCCCTAGGGTTTAACCTTTTGGTTCACTTGGTGGCTCTAGTGAACCAAACTAGAATAAAAGTTCATAATCACTCCGGGTAGAATATAATATTCTATATGTACATGCTTATACTATATATATATTATATATTATGCAAACATACTTTTGCATGTTCATTAATATGACGCGTATTTTATATATATATATATATATATATATATATATATATGTGTGTGTGTGTGTGTGTGTGTGTGTGTGTGTGTGCATGCGTGCTAAACAAGATGAGACAAATTAATTACAAACAAACCCCTCAAAGTTTTTATATTAAGTCCTAAGCGTTCAAAGATATTTGGAATATCGAACGTCGCCTTCTAGCATGATAAAAATAATAGAGTATCAATTAATTATTATAAGATTGTTGTGTCACCACAAGGCTTATCTTAATTTTTTGAGATGTTAATTTTATCACATTTGATGCTTATAAAGAAAATTAAACAATGTTGTTTTGTTGTGTCACCACAAGGACAATATTTTTCTTTTTTGAATATATGGAGTGCTAGGTTGAACTTAACTTGGATAATTTTGATTCGGATGTGCCACTGCTTGATCAAAATAATCTAAGAGGCAAAATACAAGGAGTTGCATAGTTGATGTAATTGACAATAATTGTCTACCTATTTATTTATATATAGTTTGTTGTGTCACCACAAGGCTATATACATTTGAAATGGAATCCTTATTCTCACTAATAAATCTTTAATTAGATTTTGCCGAACTATATAAGTGAGGGTAATATAGTTTGATGAAAATAGTGGGAAATACCAATTTAAAACAAAACCTAATTTATTTTGGTAATTAATAAAAGAATGTATGCTAAAATGTTGTTAATTACAAATTCATTTACAGAATTTTACAATGTCTAAATTACTATCACTGCGTAGCATATTAGATGCTAAATTAATCGGACCAAATTAAATGGATTGGTTAAGGAATTTGAGAATAGTTCTCATGGCTAAAAAGCTATCTTATGTCCTTAATACACCTATCTCTGCAATGGTTGCAGACAATGCCTCTGAGGAAGAGATTGCTACTTTTAAAAAGTGGCAAGATGATGCACAGTTGGCTCAATGCATCATGCTCGCATCCATGAGTAACAAGCTTCAACGTCAGCATGAAACTATGGATGCTCCTACTATATTCATGCAAATCAAGTAGTGGATGGTGAGGAAAGTAGGACTGATAGATATCAGATATCTAAGGAGCTCTTCCGATCTAAAATGACCAATAACACTACAGTACAGATAAAAGTCCTTAACATAATCAATTTGATTGATCAATTAGGACAACGGGTTTTGTCATGGATGGGGAGTTGAGCCAAGATTTGATCTTGCACTCACTCCTGGACTCCTTTCACAATTGTTGTGAAATTTTTATATGAACAAGCTAGATATCAGCCTCGCTAATTTGCTTAACATATTAAAAATGTTGAGAGTCACTTTCCAACCAAAAAAGACTATGTTTTACTGCTAGGGGCCAAAGGATCTTCTGAAAAGAAGAATGATTCAAAGAAGGTAAATAGAAAGGCAAAAACAAAGGATAATAAGAACAAAACTGATATGGATAGCAAAGGAGTTTGCTTCCACTGCAATAAGTCTGGACACTGGAAAAGAAACTGCGAGAAGTATCTTGTAGAGGCTAACTAGAAGAAGCTTAGTAAAGATTCGGTTACAAATATAATTTTTGTTCATAATTAAAATAAATTTTTCTTTATGTCAAGGTTCTACTTGAGTATTGGATACCGACTTTGGTTATCATAAATATAGATTTATGAAGGGACCAAACAGAAGTAGAAAGCTAAACAAAGATAAGTAATCCTATGTATGGGAAATGAAGCAAAGGTTGATTCATTATCCATAGAAACTTATAGTTTAGCATTGCCTATGGGCAAATCTATTAAGTCAATAAGTTGTTATTGTATTCTAGTTCTCGTTAGAAACATTATTTCCATTTTGTTGTTGGACAATGAAATCTTTGGTATTATATTTAAGAATAATTGTTGTTCTATTTATAATAATAATGTTTTGTATAGAACTGAAATATTACTTAATGGATTTTGTATACTTGACTTACATGTAAAAATTATTTTGCAAATTGAACAAACTAGTATAAGAAAAGGAGATGATCATTTAAAGAGTTGAATGTTTGTATTTGATGAAATACAAGTATGAATTATTTGAAAGGTTCAAAGAATTCAAAAGTGAAACTAATTTGAAAAGTATTAAGATTCTTTGATTAGATCGAGGAAGGAATACATGTGCAATAAGTTTCTAAATCATCTCAAATGGTTTTCTCACAATGGACGCCTCCTGATACGTAATAATTGATTGATGTATCTGAAAGGAAAAATCGTACCTTGTTGGACATGGTGCGGTTCATAATGATTTTACCGACATTCCAGTATCCCTCCAGGGTCATGTCCTAGAAATAGCTGCATATCTATGAAAAGGTAACCTCAAAATCCGGCCCCAAGACTCCATAAACGTTATGGACAAGGAGGATTCCTAATCTTACGTATGTTAAGATAAGGAGTTGTCCAACTTATGTGAAAAGGTTTCAAAAGGATAAGCTTGGGACAAAATTTGACAAGTATCGATTTGTGGGACATCCTAAAGTAAGTTTAGGGTATATGTTCTTTAATCCTACTGAGCAAAAGGTGTTTGTTCATGAAACACACACGCTTTCTAAGATAAAGGTGTTTATCATTGAAAGGGCTAGTGGGAGGATAATAGATCTTGAAGAGTTCAAGAACCACAAAATACTATAAGTCAAATAAGAGGAACTTGTAGATAGACCTATTGTACCACAACTGAATCGTAAATCTGGAACAATACCGAAGATACCTAGGAGGTATGGCTTCATCATAGATGATGATGATGAGGTACACATCATAGAAGATGATGATCCAGTTACATACGATGAGGTAAGAGTTTTAGACACTCATAGAATTGGATTGAGCAAAGCTTCTCAAAAATGGAACATTCGTTTTGATGAAAAAAATCAAAAGAGTTTGATTTAATCAAAAACAAGAATGAACCTAGTGTGTACAAAAGGGTCAGTGGGAGCGTCGTGACATTTCTAGTATTATATGTTGATATATTACGATAAGGAATGACATACTAATGCTACAAATCAGTAAAGATAAAGTTGTCTAAACATTCCTCCATGAATGATTTGGGAAGAGTATCTTAATTGGGGATATAAATCTATATAGATAGATTTAAGAGGATGCTCGACTTAACCCAAGGAACGTATATTCATTTGATGCTAAAGTCGTTTAGCATGGAAAACTTCAAAAGATGTCTCATGTTGATGAGCCATGGAGTGTATCTCTCTTAATTGTCCCCATAGACTCCTGAAAAGAGAGATCACATGAGTGACAATCATGTATACAATGAAATGTACGACACGTGATGTTGATCAGTTATATTCTGGAGAAGTTCACTATGAGTCAGTGAAAAATATCTTAAAATACTTAACTAGCACTAAGGATATGATCATATTAATGGTGGGCCTGGATTAAAACTGGAGGGCTTAACAGACTCAAGTTTTTCAGACAGACCAAGATGACAGAAAATCCACTTTAAGGTAAAGCGTTACCTTGAACGGTGGTGCAATGAATTGAAAAGGTTTTAAATAGTAAAGAGTTGCTAGTTTAGTGATAAAGACAAAGTATATAACTATAAATGAAGCTACAAGTTGATTGTTTGGATGAAAAATTCATTACAGAACTAGGAATAGTTCCTAAGTCTCATCTTAGATCTAAACATGTGTTGTGGCACTTTCATTTGATTATGGAATCATTGAAAGATGGGAAATCACTATAGAGATAGTGGACTCTCAGGAACAACATTACATATCCATTTATTGAAGCTTATCCAACAGCAGGATAATTGTCACTTAGAGAAGAAGAGTATGAGATACCATGACGATTGGCCTTAGTGCAAGTGGGAGATTGAAAGTAGTATTCACACAAGCCAATCATGTTTGATGATAAAAGCATATACTTTGTAACAATCTTATTCATTTATTAATAAAAAGTATTAATTTATTAAAGGATTTTAATTATCTACATGATGCTGTTTTTAATATGTAATAAACACATAGTTTTAAGCAATGCTTTTAGAATAAAGATGATGATCATTATAATGAGATCTAAATTCTTAGAAAGCTTAAAACTAAAATAGGTCCAAGTCGTTGGATTACTAAATTAGGGATTAGTGAATCCGGATAGATTGGTACATATGTTGCTTGTTCATTAGATGAGGATGGTTGATCTCATGGTCATATGTGTAGAGACACTGAAGCAAGTATGTAGGTGCTTATTAGAGAATAAGTTCACTGAACGTGGCTCGCTAAGGAATCCCTAGTGGAGTTTTACTTGCCTGTCAATAGGAATTCCTGTAGTGATAGTAGTACAAGTGGTACTTGGACTTGAGATCATCATAGTATCTTGTGTATGATGAGTTATACTTTGACTTATTCCTTAAGACCCTTAGGGTATATCAAAGGGTATGCTTAGGTATAATAAGTTGTACATGGAGATAACGTATGATCAATAAAGAATCTACCACTTCTAGTAAAAGAAGAGAAATGTCCTATGTGATTCGATAAATGACAACCTAGTAGTCCTTGGCCAAGGCGTAATGAAATTAGAAAGGAGTTTCTAATTTGCATTATTTGGAGTTGTGCATTTAGGAGTCGAAATACATATAATTAAATAAAATAAGACTTTGATAAATAATTTCATGCCTTATATTTAATTGAGACATCAGTATGGTGGAAGGATTGAATCATACGGTAACTATTTACCCAAAGGTTCTTTTATGATTAATGTTGAAATCTATATTATCCGGAAAGTCGTTAATCCTTAGGGAGGCTTATCCCTATTGTAGAATAAATATTATTTATTTAAATAAATTAATAATTTAATTTATTTATTTAAATAAGATTAGAATTATTCTAATTGATTTATTCACAACAAAGTTTAATATGGAGAACCTAAAGGGTCACAAAGATAAAGGAAGAATAATTATTTAAGAAGTTAATGGCATAATCATAATAATAAGTTAAGTATATTTAATTTAATCTATGGTGATAGAATAAATTAAATAGCTTAATATTTATTATTTAATATTTTGGAAATATTAAATATAAATTAATAAGAGGAGTCTTATTATTATTATTACTATTATTATTATTTAATTCCTAAAAGAGTTTGGGAATTAATTAATAAAAGTACTCTCATATATTCCTAATAAGATTAAGAGGTTAAATTAATTAAAAGAGTTTAATTAATTATCCCTAATACGATTAGGAGCTTAATTAATTAAAAGAATTTAATTAATTAAATAATACCCTATTTTCTAGTAAGATTAGAAGGGTTAACTGATATCTTTATAAGATGAGTCTTATATCAGATATCAAAATACGTGATTCCAATTATTGGATAAGTACGCTCCTTTTCTATGAGAGATAAAAAAAACTAGGGTTTTGCAAAATACCTATCTTCTTGAATCTTTCTTTTTCCTTGGTGGATCACCTCTAGAGGCCAAACACTTGGGTGGCTGACATTGATCTAAGGAAAGAACCAAACCCGGTGGATTCAAGTTAAACACGAAAAAGATTGGAGATGAACTTGTACCTGAGGAAGCTCGAATCTTCAAGTGTATGATTCTTGTTCGTCATATTTTCGTTTAATTAATAATTGTGCATAAAAGGTGATCCGGGTATATGGTTTGTAAAATTTTAAAACTCTAATTTTCCATGCTTCTGCTTATTTTGTGCAATTTGATTGCGTTCATGAATATTATAAACCTAACAGGAATAGTAGTCAGGGTCGGACTATTTTGACCTCCTGTAGTAAAACGGCCATAACGTTTTCATACGAACTTCGATTGAGGCGATTCAAGATGATCCGGAATGAGGAGAAATAGAACTAAAACTTTAAGTCTTTAAAATTTTCAATTCGGGGTTATTAAAAGGTGTAAAAATGGCTATCTTTGGGACTATTGTGTATTCAGAGGCAATCGGAGGGCGTCAGACATGCACGTATGCAAGTGTAGTGCTTCTGACGATAAAAAATATTGCTATAAGTTATAAAACATAAATATTAGAAAGTATAATGATGTTTAACATTAATAAATGATGTACTAGATAAGTTGTATAAACATACTAATAATACGCAAGAGAGACGAATCGGGCGTGTGACGAATGAATGTCAAAACGCCATGATAAGTGTTAATGAACTTAAAAAGTGTTTCAATTCAATTGAAGTGAACATTATAAGATATGGAATGTGGTTAATATAAAACCAATAAGGATTCATAGCAAGACTTAAACACTTGAATGATCTCCGGGTATGACCTAAGAAGAAATATAGTGAGATATAACTTGAAAGTTAACACAATAAAATTGAACATTATGTATTGATTAATAGGAAGGGTTATGAGATATAGAGCATATTTTATGTTATAACTTCTATGCATTGTTATGTAACTAATAGTTGATGTGCATGATTATATAATTGGGTAGGGCACGTGAAGTGCAGATAGCTGTAAGTTGTTAACTATTAATGGTAAACAACGATCAAGGCAAGTCTTTCAGTTCCTATTTGTTATGTGAACTTAAAGATGAATTGTTTTAAATCTGTATTGCAAAAAGCATGATGTATGAATAAGTAAATGTATATAGTCTTGTGGTGACACAACAAACTATATATAAATAAATAAGTAAACAACTCTTGTCAATTACATCAACTATGCAACTCCTTGTATTTTGCCTCTTAGATTATTTTGATCAAGTGGTGGCACATTCGAATCAAAATTATCCAAGTTACGTCCAACCTAGCACTCCATATATTCAAAAAAGAAAAACATTGTCCTTGTGGTGACACAACAAAACAATATTGTTCAATTTTCTTTATAAGCATCAAATGTGATAAAATTAACATCTCAAAGAATTAAGATAAGCCTTGTGGTGACACAACAAACTTATAATAATTAATTGATACTCTATTATTTTATCATGCTAGAAGGCGACGTTCGATATTCCAAATATCTTTGAACACTTAGGACTTAATATAAAAAAATTAAGGGGTTTGTTATTAATTTGTCTCATCTTATTTAGCACGCATGCACATATATATATAAAATACGCGTCATATTAATTAACATGCGAAGCATGTTTGCATAATATTATATATATATATAGTACAAGCATGAGCATATAGAATACTATATTCTACCCGGATTGATTATGAACTTTTATTCTAGTTTGGTTCACTAGCCACCAAGTGAACCAAAAGGTCAAGCCCTAGGGGTGCAAGAATTAATATTTAAATATAACTATTACATTTAAACTCGGGCTCCATTACAAACGGGTCTTCAAGCGCTCCTTGCTCCTTGATCTCCAATTCTTCAAAATTAATTCTAACTATTCCTTTTACAAAACTATTTAAAATAAATAGAAACCTTGATCAGCAGTCAAGGGGAAGTACATAGGAGGAAGATAGAATTTACATTAAGAAAAATTAGAGAAGACGAGGTACGCAGACCCCATTTAATAAAACTCATACATTCATGCATCTAACTAAAATAAAATCCAATCACATTGGTCAATAGTCCATAATCAATCTCATTTATTATCATACACATCACCATATGCATCAATAAATAACATTCATCTCATGAATAATAAACATTCAATATATATATTGATATCATTTAATGGGCAAATTTAGTTAGTATAAAATCTAATTTTGAATCAAAATAAATTCCTTTATTTTAATTCAAATTTAAATCAAAATAAACCTCTGTTATTTTAATTTATCCAATTTTGAATAAAATAAACTATTTTATTTTAATCAAAATAAACTCATTTATTTTAATTAATTATGGAATCCAATTCCAAGTAAAAAAATCCTTTATTAAAGGAAACACTTAATTTTATTTCCTATTCACAAATAAACTCCTTTATTTTGAATAATATGAAATCTTATTTTATATCTAAATAAACTCCTTTATTTAAGGAAATACGGATTCTCTTTCCTATTCACAAATAAACTCTTTTATTTTGAATAACATGAAATCTTATTTCATATCTAAATAAACTCCTTTATTTAAGGAAACATGGAATCCAATTTCAACTCTAATTAGTTATCATGGAATCAAATTCCAACTCTAATTAGTTAGCATGAAATTCAATTTTACAATTAAAATAAATCTTTTATTTTAAGATTAAAATAAACTTTTATTTTAATTATAAAATTATTAAGAATATTATAATATATAAATATATATTATAATAGTAACTGCATCTGACTAAAATAATATAATATATATTATCCGTATATAATATTAATAAAATATATATCACGTGAATCATGATGAATCACTATAAAGAAGCTAGCTTATGTATATATAATGTAATCTCGTAAAAAGTTAGATAACTTATATATATATATATATATATATATATATATATATATATATATATATATATATATATATATATATATAACATAGATTACTTTCAAAGTATATAAAAGCTAGCCACGTGAATCATATAAATAAAGCATGGTCGGTAATCATATTACCTGAAGCATGGTTGGAGGTCCCCTTTTTATGCATCAAATACACGGACTCAGCGCAACAGCTTCGCGAATGGAATTTATTTATTTTTTAAAAATAAATTACATACGACAAAATTATGTCCAATTAAATTATTCTAAATACATATCAATATCCATATCAAATTAAAATAATTAATAATTCACAATTAGATTTAGCTCTGATGCCACTGTTAGGTTTGTAATATTCATGGACGCAATCAAATTGCACAAAATAAGCGAAAACGTGAAAAATCAGAGTTTAAAATTTTACAAACCATATACCCGGATCATCCTTTTTCGTACAATTAAAGATAAAGAATAAGAATCATATCCTTAAAGATTCGAGCTTCCTCAAGTACAAGTTCGCCTCCAATCCTTTTCGCGTTCAACTTGAATCCACCGGGTTTGGTTCTTTCCTTTAATCAACGTTAGCCACCCAAGTGTTTGGCCTCTAGAGGTGATCCACCAAGGAAGAAAAAGGATTCAAGAAGATGAGTATTTGGCAAAACTCTAGTTTTTCTATCTCTCGTAGAAAAGGGTGTACTCTCTCAACTATTGGAATTACGTATTCATGTGTTGTGAAAATGTTCACGACACCCATAATAAGACTCTTATTTATAGATGTAGACAACCCTCCTTAACAATTAAGGAATTGGGCTTTATTTTAATTAATTAAACTCCTTTAATTAATTAGGCTCCTAATCTTATTAGGAATAATTAATTAAACTTTTAATTAATTAGCCTCCTAATCTTATTAGGAATAAATGAGAGTATTTTTATTAATTAATTCCTAAACTCCTTTAGGAATTAAATAATAATAATAATAATAATAATAATAATAATAATAATAATAATAATAAAGACTCTCTTATTAATTTATATTTAATATTTCCAAAATATTAAATAATAAATATTAAGCTATTTAATTTATTCTATCACCATAGATTAAAGTAAATATACTTAACTTATTATTACGATTATGTCATTAGCTTCTTAAATAATTATTCTTCCTTTTATGGTGTGTGACCCTTTAGGTTCTCCATATTAAACCAGGTTGTGAATAAATCAATTAGAACAATTCTAATCTTATTTAAATAAATAAATTAAAATATTAATTTATTTAAATAAATAATATTTATTCTACAATAGGATAAGCTCTCCTAGCGATCAACGACTTTCCAGATAATATAGATTTCAACATTAATCATAAAAGAACCTTTGAGTAAATAGTTACCGCATAATTCAATCCTTCCACCATACATACAATGTCCCAATTAAATATAAGACATAGAATTATCGTCAAGTCTTATTTTATTTAATTATATGTATTTCGACTCTTAAATGCACAACTCAAATAATGCAAATTAGAAACTCCTTTCTAATTTCATTCTGCCTTGACCAAAGACTACTGGGTTGTCATTTATCGAATCACATAGGACATTTCTCTTCTTTTACTAGAAGCAGTAGATTTTTTATTCATCATACATTATCTCCATGTACAACTTATTATACCCAAGCATACCCTTTGATATACCCTAAGGGTCTTAAGGAATAAGTCAAAGTATAACTCATCATACACAAGATACTATGATGATCTCAAGTCCAAGGATCACTTGTACTACTATCACTTCAATAATTCCTATTGACAGGCAAGTAAAACTCCATTAGGTATTCCTTAGCGAGCCACGTTCAGTGAACTTATTCTCTAATAAGCACCTACAAACTTGCTTTAGTGTCTCCACACAAATGATCATGAGATCAATTATCCCCATCCAATGAGCAAGCAACGTATGTACCAATCTATCTGGATTCACTAATCCCCAATTTAGTAATCCAACGATTGGGAACTATTTTAGTTTTAAGCATTCTAAGAATTTAGATCTCATTAGAATGATCATCATCATTATTCTAAAAGCATTGCTTAAAACTATGGGTTTATCATATATTATAAAACAACATCATGTTGATAATTAAAAGCCTTTAATAAATTAATATTTTTTATTAATAAATGAATAAGATTGTTATAAAGTATATGCGTTATCATCAAACATGATTGGCTTGTGTGCATACTACTTTCAAGACAGTTCAACGGTCTGCCTTAGCCTTCCCTTTATCTTTACCGGATCCTTCGGTCCGTTCAATTTTAGCTGCATTCATATGGTTCAAGAAAGAGTGAGCATAACTAGCTCAGTAAGTACAACAATTCCATTTAACAATATGCTTGAATCATACAAATCATATATCTTTAATAACTGAACAATAATTATGAAGTACTATCGATAATTCAAAATAATACTTCTCTTTTCTTAAAACGTTTTACAATAACAACATTTAGTAAAACATCAATTTTGGTCCAAGACCTTGAGCATTTCATACTTTCTTTAAAAAGGACAACCCGACACTAAGTCCGTAAGTCCGACATTACTTACGAGCACGTCTAGGTGATCAACCTATAGTACTCTATGTTGATCAACACTACATTCTTTAAACGTATATACGTTTAAGTTGTGGCAACCTCACGTGTCTGTCGTTTGATGACAAAATATTTTTTAGCATACCCAGTCATCATTTGAAAACCACACCAAAATAGTTTGGTAAAACATTGACAATACTTTGATAGGTTGTAAGAAATCCAACATATCGTAAGTCTAGCCGAAAGAATTGGTTTTGACTTCATCATACCTCAATTCATGCGTAAGAATACATGAATCACAAAACTTGTCTAGATTGAACATATACAAGGGTTAGAAGACTTGCCTTCAGCATCTGCTACTGTTATTACACGTTCACTTTAAGTCTTTAAGGTCTCTACAATATATGATCACATACCGTAACACATTAGATCATATATAATCAAGTAAGATTACTACTATATCTTACCTTTCTTCTCAATCTAATCATGTATTAGATTTGTTACTATTGGCTCTAGCTTGCCATTTATAGTTTACATCGTTCTTACGTTCACGTTCAATTAATTTTCTTCAACCTTTAGTGAACATACTTAAGATTTAAAACACTGTACACAATGTTACATTAAGTTAATTAATGTTATACTTCATCATTAACTAATTACCTTTTGTTTTATCTTTATAAGCTTCCTTTACTGTGCAAACCCTAAGGCTGGCACTGTGGCGCCAGCTTTCCTTCTTGAACTCGCGATGCGGCGTGGGTTTCCAATGTCTCACATTCGGTCTTGGCGCTGCAGCGCCACTCTCAATACTGAGACTCGCGTTGCGGTGCCACTTCCCAGTATGTCATATTCATACCTCGCGCTGTAGCGCTAATCACAGCTCTCTGGGTCACGCCGCGGCGCGGACCCTGAGCCCCAAAATTTTTTTATAGTTATTTTGTTTGATGAACTTCCCAGGCTCATAAATTCTTCGTTATAAGTCCGAATTGGCTCGTTCAAAAGCCATTAGCTCACAAATCACATACTCTACATGTTCATACAAGAATTTTACATTTTTAACTTCGTTAACTCAAAATTCACCTTTGAGTTCATTTTTAACAAAAATAATATACGTTCGTGAACGTTCAACGCTCGTTTCTTCGTTTTAATCGGAATCCGGTCATTTTCGAGTCCACAACTCTATAATACCAAATAAGACTTGTCTCCATCGAAAACCAACGTTTCCGAGCTCAATATAAAAATTTGACTTCTAATCCAAGAATTTTATGAATTCGACGATTATCGTCTAATCGTGTAAATTCCGGCATAATTTCGTAACTTATGATTTGTCCATCGTTTCAAATGGAATCTATCCATCATACTAACATCTTAACATACATATTTTATGAACTTATTTACATGATAATTTATTACTTGTTCTTCATCAGTTTATAATTATAAAAGTATGAACTACTTATGATTTCATTTTACATGACTTATAATAGTTTAAGTCTTCTAACCATCATCCTTGCATCTTCTTATCATACAAACTTCATTCATGTAAACATTTTACAAGTTCTTGCAAGTTCTTCCTTAGTTCATAACTTATCTATGAACAAAGTGCTTATTCACAGCTTATTAAGACTTAAGTCCTTTGATTATTCATTCTTATCATTTCTTAGCATACATGTCTATCAATCAACACTTCTCTTATCAACCTACAATTGTAGAGATGGAAGATTAATGACATAGGATCATTACCTTTAATGATCAAGCTTGTTCTTCTTCTTTTCTAATAATAAAAGTCTAGCTTATTCTTACTTATTCTCTCTAACAATTAAGTTGAAAGTTGTTGAATGAAAGTTAACAAACAACAAATGAAATTCAAGCTCTCTTATTTATAGGAAAACCAAGGTTAGGGCATATTGGTCAATAAACCAATCCCACCTCCTTAATCACCTCCTCACTATTCATTACCTAGCTATTAAGTTAACTTGCTCATCACATTATTTACTTGGTCATCACATTATTTTCTTGGCCACCAAGATAACCCATGTGATCATGGCCCCACATGGGTTGCCCCATGGATCTTATTCACCCATTGGATCTTAATTTGGGCTTTAATTCAATTAGCTTAGATTATTCTTTTGGGCTTGCATTAATCCACTTTGGACTTTACCTTAACAAACACTTGGGCTCTAACATTAGTTTATATTGGGCTTAAACACAATCCCAATTAAACTATACCCTTCCTACACAATCCTACTAATCCATTTCATTTGGCTTAAAGCCTTAGAACGTATACTCTACTTATTATTCTCATATTCTCACTCATATATTTATTCAATATATACGACATATCATCATTCATACATACTCATATAATACTTTGTAGCATACTCGTATTCATTTCCTCGTACAATACCTACGTATCACACGATCATCACTTAGCTCCTTAACGCTTTATTTTCCCTAACGATCCCAAATTAAGTCCACATGTGAAAAATTACGTTTTCCATACTCGAATTATTATTGCATAATCCATCTCACCTCGAAAGTCTATCGTTACGTATTTCTCGAAAGTTCAAAAATAATTCCTGAGCAGAAATTGATGAATAGTGTTTTTCAGAAAATTTTATTGAAAAACTTTTATTTTTGTCTTAGAAATTCAAACACTTTAATTCCTTTACGTAGTCGAAATACTACAACATTCCGACGTTTCTAAGTTATAGAACGACATTCATCTTACTAACACATAATAATAACAAATAATATAATTTTATTCATTATTTAATTAAAAAAATTATTTTACAATGGATCCAAATTTCTCGGTCATTACACAACCTGTGCATCATTAGTTAGCCAATAATCAACCAACGTAGCCCATTGGTTAGGATTTACTCGATCATTGTTGATAGTATTCGCTATAGATTTGCCACGGTCACCAGGCACAAAATTTGAACTCTTTAAGTTAGACTTCCAATCTCTCCACCTATTGTTCATGATAGACCATCAGTTTTCTTTTAGCATTGGGGTGATTTGTGGTAAATCGTTTCTATAACAAACAAATTTACACATATATGAAATTACATTCAAAGTGCTTAATGTCAAATTCTATAAAATGCTATGATTAATAACCTGAATTTCATCCAAAGCCCTTGTCATGTTAACCTCTGTCATATTAGACCATGTTGGAGTACTTATTGGAAAAAATTCTCCATTGCGAGCAAGACACCCGAGAAAGGTTGTTAACTTATTGGCGTCCCCTCCCCCAATAGGTTGACCATTTGCATCATAAATTACTTTCTTGGGTGCATCGATATGTGACCATAACTTTTCTCCCATCGTTGGTCCACGCTTCGTCTTAGGTCGAGAACCTAAAAGAGAGAAAGAATCAAGTTATATGAAGTAAACAAAACTAAAATATAACATGATTTATATATGTAAAAGAGTTTGTAAATGACACTTGACTTATGTACCATGTTTTGTATCCAATATTACTCCCACCTGACTTAGATATATTCTCAAATTCATCAAGTTCAATAGAATCGAAATGATGTAATAGTACAAGTAAATCACAAAAACTTACTAACTTAACACTTATAAACAGAACATAATATTTCCTAACATAGAACATAACATATTATGAACAGATTCTAGCTTAGCACGTTTGCATTAGTCAGTTATCATGGATGACCAATAATCACTTGAGTTCAATAAGCACAACATTAACCTCTTAACCTCTTTATGTTAGCTCTGTAGTGTCAGTTGCAATAGCATATACAGTGAGTAACTATATATAGCTTGTATAGGTAGCAGTAACACTAGTTCTTTTAGCTGAAGCCTAATAATTTGGGATGCAGTTGATTAGAGTCGGTAGTGAGTGAGATACCTGGAAGTCTGGAACCTTTTTCCCTTTAGAAAAGTAAGGAAATTCTTGAATCAACTGATCAGGCTTCAGAAGACAGGAAAATTGATGTTATCTGTCAGTTTTCTTTCATTTGATATGAAATGTTTATGTTAGAGATTTCATTATTAGAAATGAAAATAGAGTGGCCAATAAAATTAATATTATTACTGAAGTGGAATTGTCAATCCTATGTTACTTATTACAAATGAATTGTATATATTGAATTATTGATGAATGGCTATATAGATAAGTACAAGACCCAGTCGTACAAACATATTCCAATATTTGTGCTATATGATCATTTGTATATTTATGTTCAAAATATGATGCGAGTTTTTGAATATTTTCATGCTCTTTCCTTTGCAGGCTATCAGTTTTCATTCTGAAGGACTCAGAGGCAGTAATGAGGGCATCACTCTTATTTTGCTTCGATCCAGCTTCCATATGGAACTCATTAATGTATACCAACTACTTTTTCCTCTCCTTACATTTCATGTCAATATTTAAATTGATTAGACTGAATTTCTTGACTCTGTTATTTGCAGAAAGTTTTTATGCCCTTTTATCAATTGGAGGATTATGTCACCTAATGTCTGGTTCAAATAATTTAGCTACACTGTGGCTTGCTCTCTCTGGGTCTACAAGATCAAATGGGGTGCTTAATGCAAACTATATTTGTTTTCAGACAATTCATCGAGTTTACGATGCTGTCTTTCTTAAAAGGCATGCTTATGTAAGCCTTTCATTTGATTTGTTTATGTATGATAGCTATAATTGGATTCTCATGCATATTTCACGAGAATTTTTGTGAGTCTGTCAAATGAAAATTGCATGTGAGTCTGTCAAATGAACCATATCATTCTTGTTTTGCTTGTTTTACATGGCACACTTGAAAAACCTAAAGAACCTTAGCCAATCTATCATTTATGCATCCAAACTAACACCAAAACATATATATCTCTGCAACCAAACAAAACAACAATTTCTCATTAATAGAGCAAGTTTTAAAATGAATACATATAAATCAAGCACGTGAGAAAAGAGGAAGCTTGACAATGAAGACATGTAAATCAAGCCCACATTAATCCATCCGCACTTAATGCAATAAGAAACCGAGATGTTGCATATGCCCACAACAACTTTACATGCAAAAGGAAGTAATGTGCACAAGAATAAGTGAGAAAATATTGTTGGAATCATTCTTACATATAGCACTTGTAGAGAGAATTTTGAAGACTACAAAGAAAGATACATCAAGCCACAAAACATTTTGCAAGGTTTTAAAGTAAAAGTAATGTATTGGTTTGAAACATCAATATGAAAAGTAAGCCACACGATCATATGGAAATTTCTCTGCTGAACAAACTGCCTACTAAACAAAGGAAGAAATTTCTTTATGGAAATATTTGTTTCCTCTCTCCTAAAACTAAAGGAAGAAATTAATATAGGGACTATATTTCTCTGCTGACTCACAACTTCAGTCGCAACATTTGACCATAGCAGTGTATATTTAGGCACAGTTTTAGCTATAAATTTACAAACAGACCATAATAAAATGTTTTATTATATATATACACACACACACACACGCATGTATACACGCACATATATCAACAAATAAACAAGGTATATATATATATATATATATATATATATATATAATTAATTATACATGCTTTCAAGATGATAGAACTCCAAAAAAGTAAATAAATAAATGCAGCAGTTTTATTGGTTGAAGTTATTTTCACACGTCTAGTTCAATAAGAAACATTTATATCATGATCTTGTTCAAGCTCTCCCACAAAGACTTTTGAACATATAAAAGAGCAATAATAAACCTGTCTCTCTCACACACAACTTGAAAAGAGCAAGTTTTCTGTTAGATGGGAAAGGTGTACCCTTGCAGAACTTCTTCTTCATCTCCTTATTCTACTACTACCATTTCTTATGGAAAAATGTATACTATTTGGATGAAATCACTTGTAGCAAATGGAAATGGATATACAGTTTATGATTCAGATGGGAAAGTTGTTTATCATATAGATAATTACGACTGCAAGTGCAGCAATGAAGTTTACCTCATGGATCTTCAAGGCAATGTTCTCTGTACAATATTTCGAAAGGTATGCAGATTTTATTTCATTAATATTTATTACCTAACTTTGTTAAATAAAGATTCGAATTTTGCCTAATGATCTTAATTTCCTCTGCAGAAATTAATAAGATTTGGTAATTGGGATGGCTATAAGTGCAACGGTCTTAAAGGAAAGAATGAGAAGCCATGGTTTCAGGTTAAAAATAGATGCAAGTTCTTGAAGAGAGATTCAGAATATAATTTTATTGTGGGATTCATATTTCATTTCAAAGTGGGAGTTGCCACAAGATTGGAGGATTGGCTGGAAAATCCGAATTCAACATAACAGACGGCGAAGGAAGAGTTTTGGCTGAAGTTAACTTACACATAGAATGTAAATTCTCATATCTCAATCACAATACCAATCTATAAATATACAAACAATCCATAATAGGTTAAAAGTTACCCTCATGACAATGCAAGTATAAGTAGTATGGAGAATTTGAAAAAAAATATTTAAATCTTAAATGATAGAAAGTTAAAATTTGGATTTGACATTTCGGAAAGAAATTTTTTGGATTTAAAAATCTTTGTGGTGAATTATTCAGGATTAAGTATATAAGTGTATATATGTTCTGTATGTGTAGTTAATTATTTGTTAAGTATGTGGTTGAGGGTCAAGGGTTGACCAGATAACCCTTATCAGTGGCAAACCCTACTATTATACTAAGAACGTCAACGTTAGGTTAGAAAAACCTAACTAACAGTGATAAGAAACCCTAGAAATCCGGTTCTAGAAAACCTAATTTCAGATTTAAGGAATTTAAAACCCTAATTTGGATATTAAAATCCTAATTTGGGAATTTAAATGTTATGTATAAGGTTTATGTACTTTAATTACAAACCTAATTAGGGATAACCCTAATGATTAATTAGATTTTCTAATAATTTAGAAACCCTAATTCTTGGATTATAAACCCTAGTGTACAATTATGAACCTAATTGCTAAATTAGCAATTTTAATTAGGAAATAATAATCCTAATTAGAAAACTTGAATTTATGATCAGGAAATCTCTAAATAATTAGAGAATCCTAATTATAATTTAGAAATATTAAATTTTTATTTTTAAAACCTAAATCGAAAATCCTAGAAAGTTTATTTGTAAAACCTTAGGTTTTAACCCTAAGGGTTAAAACCTAAAGGTTTGTTAAAGTTACTAAAATGCCCTTAATAATGGAAACTAAAAGTCTAATTTACCCTTTGTGCATTATTAGAGGGAAGTGAGTGAATCTTGCCATATATTGGCTAGTCAACTACCATAGATCAGCCAAATGCTAAAAATCTCAGTAATCTCAGCCCCTTACATCATATAGATTTATTGTATCAAGTTTATAAATAATTGAAGAGAGAGAAAGTTCACAAATTTTGCTAATTTGCTATCAAACTCTCAATCAACCCTTTCTCTCTCTAGACCCACAAAATTCTGAAGTGATTCAGTCCCTTATATGATCCATAGCAAGTCATGGTTAGATTATGAGGATCAGAATCAAGATCAAGCATGAATAAGGTATAAAAACCCTAAATCTTAAAATTTTATGATCTAATGTTAGATGTAGTTAATGATTGGTTAGATATGTGTTATAGGGTGTCTTTTAATGATCTAGGTTATTGGATCATGGATCTATAACATCTAGATGCACGATTTTGAAGTTTTGAAAAATCTGGAAAAACTTTGAAATGTTGTTTGATAGTCAAATGTCAGGTCTCCTAGATCTGTCTTTGTAAATGTTTTTAGTGTTTTAAATGTTTGTACTTGTTGTATGTTATAAGGTCTTTGATCTGGAACTTGTATCAAGTCCAGATCAAGTGTAGATTAAGCGTTATTGTTGGTCAAAACTCGTTGATCGTTCACAAAATCTGGTTTCTAGGTAACCCAGAAACCCAGATTTTTCTGACAACATTTTTGTAGACCACGGATCTTGCTACTGTTAATGTTACTGACCATGCTAGTGTTTGACTTTGGTAGTGTGACATGAGAACCACACATCAAAGCCATTAGACCCACCAGATCATGCACTGGATCAAAGTTATGCAAGGTCAAACCACCGTTGACCACCAGCCGGATGAACAATTTGGAAAACCCATATTTGTTCAAGAACATGTTTTCTGTCAGAGTTTGACTGACCTAGATCTCTTTAATGTGTTGATGATAAATTGGTTGAAGGTTGTATACGTGTACCTTGACATCCCTACTTCATGATTGAATCTTTATATCGTACAAAGCAAGCCCAGATAGCATGTTATGAGGATCAAAAGTGAACATCTCGAATTGTTCTTCATTTCTGGAAAACCCAGAAATGAAGAACAGCTTCTAACAAGTTTTCTGAAGCTTTAATCTCTCAGCTTAGTTATAGTTTGGTCATGTAATCGATTGAATGTTGTAGTATTACATGTATACTACAACATTAAAGCAAATACAAGCCCAGGAATCAAGTGGAACATGGATTAAATTGAGGTCAAACTAGCTACCTTAGTCACTGACATGAAGTTCTGGAAAATGCTCAAGAACACCTATAGCGACGGTTCTATCGCTATATGCCCCTTTAGCGACATTTAATTATTGAAAATTATTATTTTATTTAATAAATATAGAAAAATGGTTTTTAATTATTAAAAATTAATATTAAATTCCTAAAAATTATTTTAAAGCCTGAAAATTAGTTTTTAATTATTTAGAGTATATTTCATATATATTTAATATTTTGGAACATAAAGGGTATTTACTTTATTTAATTATAATATTAAATAAATTATTTAAAAATGATTTTAATACATGAAAAATCATGAAAAATTATATTATGGTGATAGAAAATATTTTAAGTTATTTCTAATAACTTTTGATATTTTGTGATGAAATTCATTAATAAATTTATATTAATGGTGATTAATTTATTTAATGAATATATTAAATAAATTATGGAAAAATAGAATTAATGATTTAAAAATCATATAAAATGATTTAAGTGTTATAAAAATATTTTAAGTTATAAAATATAACTTTTGATATTTTGTCATGAAAATATTAATATTTTAATATTAATAGCAATTATCGGATAATGGATTTAACAATTTAAAAATCATATAAATATGATTTTAAGGTATTAAAAATACTTTGATATATTATAATATTATGTTATAATTTTCATTAATATTTAGTATTAAATAAATATTAATGATAAAGTAATTATGTGGTATTTAATTCATTTAAATACGATATTAATGATTGAAAAATCATAATAAATGATAATAATTATCTAAAAATTATTTCTAGCTTATAAAAATTATTTTGACTGATAATATAATTATCTATGATAATTGCTAAGTGTTAGGTAGAGTTTAATTGAATTTAAACTCGATATTTGTCCGACTAGACCATCAGAATGTCGTAATTGTGTGCAGAACTCATTTCGAATTGTAAAAGTTTGACTTGAGTTTAGGTTTTATGTGTTTTATAGACTGATAGGATTATGTGATACTATGTTTAGGTTATTTTAAATATTGTGATGATATTATTCTAATTTGTAGATCAATATTATTTATATTAGGTTTTCAGTCAAAGCTAGATAGATTGCGTAATGGTAGACATCGGAACATGCAAGTTTTTTTCTTTACTTGACCTCGAGTTGTTTCATTCAGATATACTTGTGGTTAATCATTATTGATTGCCATGTCTATGAATTATGTATTCTCACTCTGTGCATAATGCATGTATTCATCAGATATGAAAAGCTGATCACCTTCATTACCATTCGGTCCAGATATAATTGCTATGTTCATGTTTAATGTTCGTTCAACTATGAAAGTTTGTTCCTGCTAGTTCTCAATTATATTATAGAATTATAGCCAGCTTATTATTCAATTCTTTCCATCATGATATATATCCTTAAATAAATTTATACTTGCTGGGCAAACTTATGCTCACCCTTGCTATATCATGATTATCATTGTAGATTAAGAAGCATACGTCGGATACAGGAACGGATAAAGCCAAGTTTAGCTTGGGATTTTTTATGTGCCGCTTAATTGTAATAGTATAGTATGATAATAATTTTATATGTTAGACATGTTATGAATTGTGTATAAGTTAAGGTTACTCGACCTTGGGGAATTATGTGTAAAATTTATTGTATAAATAATTTATGTTTATATCTTCCGAAATAGTTATAGAATTAGCATACCAGATCCGTGGTGATTTGGGACCCGGATTTGGGGATGTTACAGTTGGTATCAATGTTGTTGGTTATAAACCTAGGGTAGTGATACCTTAGTCCAATAACCGTAGTGATTAGGATAAGTACTAACTCAAATAGAGTTAGTGTGTTAGTAAGATTCAAAAACGAATCTCGGCGAGTTATAAGATACAGAGTTTCTAACTCTGATAATAAAAGTGAACAGTAGTGATGAGTAGATCGAGTCTAAAAGACTAAAAGTACAGGGATAGGAGATCGTAAAAAAAAATGATCATAGTATAGAAATGAATCGTAATATATACGATGAGATCACCCCGTGATCTGATATGGATCAAGCAAATGATTAACATGTTTATGACAAGAATGTTCTGTGATAGTTGTACTATGAATTGGTACAGATTCAGGAAAGAATTATGAATACGAGTTGAATGAAATTTGTATTGAGAAGGGAGTTAAGATTAGGTGGGGATTTTAATTGGGGACTCATGTCAGCAGCTGAGTTGTATGATTCCTTGTTATGGGCTGAGAATTGTACTTGGTGTAAAAACTACTTAGTTTACGATGCGATAATCATTGAAATGTTTGTGTCAAGCGCTATTTGTTATATGCTTGTTGAGAAGGTGATTCTTTTCTCGTGTGTATAATGAGAGATATAGGTAGGGTATAAGTAGAGAATATAGGAATAAGTACGAGTTCTTAAAACTCATACTTATGGTATGTTCGTGACTCATGATTATATGAAATGTTTATGAACCTCTTAGCGAATGGACGCCAAAGGTCTGACTAGGACAAGTTCTTAAACTCATATGATTGTGGCAAGTTCCTGAACTCATAAGTGTGGTAAGTTTGACGAACTGGGTATAGTTTTGTGTGAATGGAATATTAAGGATAATAGGAATAGATAGACTATTTAAGCAAATGATTATTAGTGGAGACATATGTTTTCCAAAATTCCTAGCTACGCTAGACTTCGAACTTTTTGGACATCAAACAAATTACGCACTATGTGCCTTTTTGAAAATGAATTTTTATTCTCAACTCTTGGTGACTATTGTGTATGCCTGGACTTCGGGCCACCTACACCTAGTTACTTGTTGAGATGATAAAACAGATTTGCAAAGATTTTTGAACGGTTTAAAGTACAATCTATGCTAATTGTTTCGGCTAGACAATAATGATTTGAAATATCAAAATATATTTTTATTTATCACTTATGTACCATGTAACCTGGTGCAGAGATGATAAAAAGTTGATGGAGTTGTAAATGCAAGAATACTTAGTGTTGAATTTGATCTAAAATCGTTATTCCACTATTGTATGATGTGTTATGACAAAGTCACCCGATGACGGCATCTTCAAACGGGCTGTTAATACAGTACGGCATCATGACGTTATTTTCAAACTGACTTTTTAAAATTTCAATTTGCCAACGGGGTTTTGGCTATACAATAATATTTCGATTGAAATTGATTATGGATATGAGTCTATGCTATTTGATTCGGCTAGACCAAATTTTTACGAAAATCCTACGCGTTCTTTGAAGACTTTCCCGAACCAATTTGTTTTGGTACGAATTTCGATAAAGACTGAGGTAAGAAATTTTGTACGCCTAAGGTGGATGGGATAAGAGGAACGGGAAAAAAATTGTTCCGACCAACAGTACTTGGCCAATACAGGGCATACCGGGCTAAACACCCTTTGTGTTTGTAAGTTATAACGGTTTATAGATGAATTTCCATTAAATCTTTGCAAAAATGAAAATTCATAGTCTATATGACTCCTCAGCACAATTTGAAATTTTTTACTATTGTGAGAGATGTTGTGGGTAGCATGTGGTAATGAGTATGAATGGTGTAAGCTGTATGCATGGTATACAATGTAAGTAGAATTTCGGGGACGAAATTCTTAGAAGAAGGGGTGAATGTGACGACCCGAGAATTTAGAAAAAATATTTAAATCTTAAATGATAGATTAAAGGTTAAATAATAAATCTAGACAGAAAATAAGTGTATGGATTTGACATTTATGGAAAGAAATTTTTTTGGATTTAAAAATCTTTGTGGTGAATTATTCAGGATTAAGTATATAAGTGTATATATTTTGTATATACGGTTAATTATTTGTTAAGTATGTGGTTGAGGGTCAAGGGTTGACCAGATAACCCTTATTAGTGGCAAACCTTACTATTATACTAAGAACGTCAACATTCAGATAAAAAACCTAACGAGTGATAAAAAACCCTAGAAATCGGTTCTGGAAACCCAAATTTCAGTTCCAGAAATTTGAAACCCTAATTCGGATATTAAAATCCTAATTTGGGAATTTAAATGTTATGTATAAGGTTTATGTATTTTAATTACAAACCTAATTAGGGATAACCCTAATGATTAATTAGTTTTTCTAATAATTTAGAAACCCTAATTCTTGGATTATAAACCCTAGTGTACAATTATGAACCTAATTGCTAAATTAGCAATTTTAATTAGAAAATATTAATCCTAATTAGCAAACTTGAATTTATGATTAGGAAATCTTTAAATAATTAGAGAATCCTAATTATAATTTAGAAATATTAAATTTCTATTTTTAAAACCTAAATCAAAAAACCAACAAAGTTTATTTGTAAAACCTTAGGTTTTAACCCTAAGGGTTAAACCCTAAAGGTTTGTTCAAGTTACTAAAATGCCCTTAATAATGGAAGCTAAAAGTCTAATTTACCCTTTGTGCATTATTGGAGGGAAGTGAGTGAATCTTGCCATATATTGGCAAGTCAACTACCATAGATCAGCCACATGTTAAAAATCTCAACAATCTCAACCCTTTACATCATATAGATTCATTTTATCAAGTTTATAAATAATTGAAGAGAGAGAAAGTTCACAAATTTTGTTAATTTGCTATCTAACTCTCAATCAACCCTTTCTCTCTCTAGACCCACAAATTCTAAAGTGATTCAGTCCCTTATATAATCCATAGCAAGTCATGATCAGATCGTGAGGATCAGAATCAAGATCAAGCATGAATAAGGTATAAAAACCCTAAATCTTAAAATTTTATGATCTAATGTTAGATGTAGTTAATGATTGGTTAGATATGTGTTATAGGGTGTCTTTTAATGATCTGGGTTGTTGGATCATGGATCTATAACATCTAGATGCACAATTTTGAAGTTTTGAAAAATCTGGAAAAACTTTGAAATGTTGTCTGACAGTCAAATGTCAGGTCTCCTAGATCTGTGTCTGTAAATGTTTTTTGTGTTTTAAATGTTTGTACTTGTTGTATGTTATAAGGTCTTTGATCTGGAACTTATATCAAGTCTAGATCAAGTGTAGATTAAGCGTTATTGTTGGTCGAAACCCGTTGACCGTTCACGAAATCTGGTTTCTAGGTAACCCAGAAACCCAGATTTTTCTGACAGCGTTTTTGTAGACCACAGATCTTGCTACTATTAATGTTACTGACCATGTTAGTGTTTGATTTTGGTAGTATGACATGAGAACTACACATTAAAGCCATTAGACCCACTAGATCATGCACAGGATACAAGTTATGCAAGGTCAAACCACCGTTGACCACCAGCCGGATGAACAATTTGGAAAACCTAGATTTGTTCAAGAACATGTTTTCTGTCAGAGTTTGACTGCCCTAGATCTCTTTAATGTGTTGATGATAAACTGGTTGAAGGTTGTATAAGTGTACCTTGACATCCCTACTTCATGATTGAACATTTATATCGTACAAAGCAAGCCCAGATTGCATGTTATAAGGATCAAAAGTGAACATCTCGAACTGTTCTTCATTTCTAGAAAACCCAGAAATGAAGAACATCTTCTGACAAATTTTCTGAAGCTTTAATCTCTCAGCTTAGTTATAGTTTG